>JANHFM010003030.1:76365-89527 GCA_032468115.1 Grayia smithii
GGGGGGCAAAAGCCCTAATAAGCAGGCATATACAAAGAATGAAGGGATTTGCTAAGCACATTGGCTTGTGCTTAATTCTAAGCCGCCCTGAGTCTCCGGAGAAGGGCGGGATATAAATGGGATTAAAAAAAAAATGTATTGAGTATCAGGCCCAAGGTCAGAGACAAAATAATTGAATTCAGTTCTTTAGTACCTTATACCTAATAGGCATAATCTTGCCAAACTAAGGCTATAACTTTTTTGCCTACTAAATATATCGAGAAATTCTAGGATGGGGCTATCCTGAACCTTTTCTCTTCTTCCCTATCTAATTCTGGGCTGCACAGTCCCTTAATCTGTGCCTCTTTCTGGGAAAGCTCTTTTTTCCCAAACTCCCTCACTGTTTCTGCAGTGCACATTTCGTCACATTGAGAGACCTTAAAATTCAATTTCTCAGTAAATACAGTATGGAAGCTAAACATTTACAAATAATGTAAATTCATAATTTGTAGCCATTTACACTTTTTTCATGCTTGAATCCACAATTTGTTTTCAGAGTTAAGCTAATTTCCTAGATATGCTTGAAAATGTCTAATTGCCCATCAAATAAATAAATAATTAGTAATAGACCATAACTGCATATTAATGGGGCCTTAATGGTGACTCTAGTATCCCCCTATTATAACATCAGTCATATCAGCTATTATAATGGCTTGTTTGTTTCAGTAAGAAGTTATATACATTTTTTAAAAACAGCTGCCTATCAACTGTAATAAATGTGACATTTTATAGTCTATGTCCCTTTGTATCTTAGTAATAAAAATATGCTGTTTGTCTATCACATAAATTCCATAAATAAACTTACCTATTTCCTGTGCTGATTTAAATTAAGGATGCACAGAAGTTTTAAATACAAATTATTTTGAGATGGAAATGCTCCACTTAGAACTTAAAACAGCTCTTTGAGTTTAACCCAGATTGTTCACTGAAAATTTTGTATGCTTGACATGGGGGAGTACTGAACTGGCAATGCTTCTGGTAACATTCAGGCACCTACTCTGACTTTAGAAAAATGACCTCTAAGAAAGGTCTGATGATGTTTGTGTACCAACAAATAGATGCCACAAATTCAATCTCTCACAACTTTCACAAATCTCACCTGGAGAATTAGAACTTTTTAAATATGGTAAATTTGGAGAAAGTACATGGAGAAGGATTTAAAGAGTGATTTAGCATTACGTAGATGACACCTCCTAGAGATGGAAAGTTAGTGGTAAAGAAGACTTTCGCAATGTATTAAAACAACCTGAGATGGCTGTATTGTGCATGACAGTCCTGATAAAATTTAACAATGTACTATTGGAAAAGTATACCTCCATCTTAAAATTACTCCAAATTAACAGCTTATAGGCCAAAGTATAGGTAGGCCTAAACTTACAACCATTCATTTATTGGCTGTTCAGTGTTTCAACAGCATTGGGGGATAAAATGACTTGCAACAAGTACTCACATTTGTAACCATTGCAGCCTCCCAGAGTCATGTGATTACAGTAAAATTCAAGTACTTGGCAATTGGCATGTCTTTACAACAATTGCAAAGTCCCAGGGTCATATGATTGCCATTCATGGCCTTCCCAGACAAGCAAAGTCAAGGGGAGAAGCTGGATTTGCTCAACGACCACATAACTTAATTAACTGAGTAATTCACTTAATCACTGTGGTAAAAAATATTGTAAAGTAAGGAACAACTCACTTACTAACTGCTTTGCTTAATAATTGAACTTCTGGTCCCAATTATGGTTGCAAGTCAAGAACTATTTGTAGAGGTTTACCTAAATAATTTTTGATGGTGTAATTGTAATGGTGATTTCAATGGAGTCTCCACACTTTTCCTGACCTAAACATAATCTTTCCTTACTGTCTTGGCAATCTAATAGGAGATTATAGTGAGTATGTTATTACAAATATTTAATTGGCTTAATTTATATCTCTGGAATAGATTTATCAGCAATGAATACCTAATTTTCACATAGTATACTACCTACTTTTCACATTGGATTGGTCTTTCTTGATTGATTATGGTATAATCTCAAGCAATTTGGCCTCTTTCTAAAAAAGTATCACCTAGACAGCCAGACTGATAATGACAATTTCTCTGGGATTCTAATAGTAGATGGTCATTTATTTTTAAAATTACTATCAATATGGCACTAGATTTAGGGTAATCTGTGCTATATGAATATAGTACAACTTTTTATACCACAACAGACTTCAAAAATGTAATTTCAAAATAGTAATCCACATTGCTTTTCTGTAATGGTTTTGCATTAAAGAAATACACATTTATATGCTCAAGTTCACATTTCAGTAAAATTCAGAAAAAGAAATGACATTTCAAAGAAACAATTCTGTCTTATGGTGCTAGTTAAATTAAAAGAATAAATCCAATAGATTTGTGGTTTAAATTTAATACAGTAGTAAATTTAGAAATAAAAACTTTGTTCTTCTACTGTTACTACATAATTATGATAACAAAAGTGGCATTTTAAAATATTACTGTATTTTAAAGTACAGTAAAGTACAGTATAAGATGCACCCTCCCTAAAAGAGGGTGAAAATTTGGGTGCTTCTTATACACCGAATGTAGCCCCACCCAGCCTCTCAAACAGAAGTTTCAGAGGTTCTCCGTTTCAGAGGCCAAAAAAAAAAAAGCAAGGTGCAGAGCTCACAACCAATGAACCTGTTGCTAAAGTTCACCTCTGGGAACAGCTGATTGGGGGTATTCCAGAAGGCTGATCCACCCTCAATCAACTTTTTTCTTATTTTCCTCCCCAAAAACTAAGGTGTGTCTTATACTCCGGTGTGTCTTATAGTCCAAAAAATACGGTAATTGATTGATGAAATGCCATCAAGTTGGCATTGCCTTTTAGGGACCAAGTAGATATGTGTTATGGTCCGCCAGCAGCCTGCGGAGCTGGCAGCAGAGTCAGACAGTGAGGAGGCTGAGGGGGAACATGGGCCAGTCCTGTCTGGAGTCTGGGGAAGGCTCAGATGAGGACTCTGCGTCGGAGGCAGAGATGGGGCCAGGGCCAACTGGGAGTTATGTGCGGACTCCGGAGCCTCTAGAGTTAGACATCAGAGAGGCGGAGGAACAGGAGGAGCCTGTTGCTAGTGCACGCATGCACAGAGCTGCCAGAAGACATGAGCAGCTAAAATAAAAGGGACGACTCAGGAGTAAGGCCAGGAGATGATTAGCCCCTCCCATAAGGCTTAAAAGAGAAGCAAAGCACTTGGGCTTTGCAGGAAAGCAATGTTGTTAACTCTGTTTCATGTCGGCATCTTATGTTTGATTCTGAACTCCGTGGGGCTTTTCCAAGTAAGGTCTTTGGCAGCATGTCGAAGGAGATAAACGGTGATTATCCCGAAGGACTTTTTTTGAAACTAATTGGGACTCAGCTGGGAATGAACATAATTCTCAGTTGTTACAATAAAAGAGGTTTTTGGGACTATTCATGTGTTTTAATGACTTGGGAAGCCTAGGTGACAACAATAGGATGCTACCCCAGGGTGCATCTTCAGGGCTTCCAAAGGTTTGCCTGTTGCTGCTGCAAATGAGTCCATCCATCTTGCTGCTACTGGCCATTCTCTTCTTCCTTCCCCCTTGCCAGCGTTATGAACTTCTCAGGAGGACTAGGCCTTTGTATAATGTGCACTGGGCAAAATAGGGCAGTTTGAGCTTAGTCATTATATACAAGATGAGCAAACCCTTATAATATATAGGAAACTATGCTCAAACTTCAAATGAAAGTGGGGCTTTCCAAGAAATAGGTCAAAAGGTAATAGCTAGAGTGACTATTTATTTTATTTATTTATTTTCACGATTTATATGCCGCCCCTCTCCTGAGGGACTCGGGGCGGCTTACAAAAGTTAAAACAGTGAAAACATAGAATTTTAAAAATTAATTTAAAACAATTTAAAACCAACCCGAACCCAATTTAGTTAAAAATGTGATCACGTCAGCTGATCACACAGACTAAGTTCCTTTGCTTGTTTTAAAATAAAACTGGATGCCAGGATTACTGGTCTGCCCCTTTTCTGTTGCCTGAATCTAGAAATCTGCATGTTTGCATTCATCCTGACCGGACGGGCCTTTGGTCTGAGCATTTTCAACCTCATGCAGGTGTTTGTCTACCTGAAGAAAAAAGCGGTGATTGTGGATACCACCATCTGTGAACCCCATTACAACCTGGCTCAAAGCAGCCGCCCATTTGACAAGCGCCATTATACCCTGGGCTCTCTCCAGGATGTGGAGAACTTCTGGTTCGACCTGCAGTGTGTCTGCCTCAACACACCCCTCGGTATGATGCTGGCAGCCGGCCCACAACCCCACTTCCAAGGTGGATGGCTGGCCATCCAGTTCTTCTCCATCCCTGGTCTCTGGCTTTCCCTCTGCCCCCTGCTGCCAGTTGGTCGGTTTGCATCTGGCTGCTGGCTCCACCTCTGCTGACGGCATCTGTTGGTCACTTCAGGTATTATTCGCCAGCCCCGGGCAAAAAGGAGTGGCGCTCCAGCTGGGGAGGCCGACACTCTGTCAGACGTAGCCCTGGAGCAAGAATCAGCAGCCCACAGGCACAACCTGGAGCGCAAGTGTGCTATGCTGGTGTACACAACGTACGTCTCCTCTGCTGTGAAGGGTTGCGGGAAGGACTTGGTCTTCCTTTGCCTGGAGATGGGTGCGGGAGCAGGCTCTACGCCATCTCTCTCAGAGGAGTGAGAAGTGTTTCCCCTCCCCCCCCCCGGGTGACTGCTTACACTTTACATTCTGCTAAGGGGGGGAGGGGGTCCTGGTAGAAACGTGGCTTGGGTCCTGGGAGGGAGCAGGCAAAGGACCCCAGATTGCCCCACCTCCATCTGGATGGAGGACGAATGGCCCTCAGACTTGGGAGGGGAGTTCTCACCCGGCCGTTTCCCTCCCAGAGGCTGCCGAGAGGTGGAGGACGAGGGCTCTGTCCCTGGGGACGGGCTCGGGGCAGGCGGTTTAGACTCCAGCTTTTACAGCCACTTGAAACGCAACTGGATCTGGACAAGCTACATCATTAATAAGACTAGGAAGGTGAGGCTTTTCCACAAAGCTGTTTTTCTCTGCCCTGCTTTACTATGTGGTTAGCAAAGAAGTAGACATTTGGGAATGGCAGTGACCCTTTTCCTGATAAATGTTTGGATTTCTGCCTTATTCTTGGAAATCTCTTTTTAACTGTCCCAATTCTGACTGGTGCAAGAAGAAGGCAGATTATCTGGATCCTTTCCCATGGTCAAGGAGGCCGGGCACCAAACAGCATGCCCCCTCCCCCAGTTCAAGTTCTTTGAAGGAACCTGGGGCAGTGCATCCTCCTGCTAGACTTCTCAGCAGTGTCCCTCCCATCAGCTGTAGATGAGGGTTGGCAGCGGGAGGGATCCTGTCTTGGTTCCCCCTGGGGGAAAGAAGAAGATAGAGAAAGATAAGGACAAGGGGAAATAAATTAGTAGCTTTTCTATTCACCATCCCAAATTTGTTCTTCAACAGCCTTTTCTCTCTTCTTCTCCCACTTACTCCCCCTCCCCGTTCTTTACCACCAGGAAAATGCAGTTTCTGAAGCTGGGCACATGGTCCGACTGCAGACCTTCCTGCCCAAGCGCTCCCTGCCATTTGGCCCTGGAGGTGAGAATGCAAGAACTACAAGGATGCTTAGCACCTGGGGGGCAGTTTAGGAAGGGTTTCCTATGATGCCTCAGCTGCAGAACAGAGCAGCAGAAGCTGATCTCGGGATGGTTTTTACACTACAAGGAGATAACGGGACTTCCTGGGATTGCTGAACATGAAAGGATTTGATCAACTCGTATTCCTCTGCCGATTTTGATTTGTGCATGGGTTGTCTCTGCTGAATGCTAGATTCGTCTGTTCCTAAAGCATGGATAGCAGAGGGTGGAAAGGGGCTGTTGGGAGTGGCTTTTCGACCTTCCAATTTCTCATGGGAAGGACTTCCTGGCCAGCAGAAGGCAGCCATAATGTTTCCATCCTCCATGCTTTTCTTCAGTCTTTCTTGTCACCCTCAGGTGCCCACAATGCTCTCTGGAAAGGGAATTTGTTAACTTCAGAACCTGCTCTGCAGAGAGAAGACCTGGCCATTGAGAAAGAGGCAAACCTGAACAGAAGCCAGAGGGTGAGGGGGGGGAAGAGCCAGAAGAGAAAGCGGCTGAAGAAGGACATGATGAAGAAGACAAAGAAAAGGAAGAGAAAGAGAGGTAACACAGCAGCA
Organism: Grayia smithii; assembly: GCA_032468115.1. NCBI lineage: Eukaryota > Metazoa > Chordata > Lepidosauria > Squamata > Grayiidae > Grayia > Grayia smithii. The sequence goes on from JANHFM010003030.1 coordinate 82,642, forward strand.
GGAGGCTCTTGGTGCAGAGCCCATCTGCTTGAGAGCATGGAGAACTTCTACACAAGACAGGCTTCCCCGCCACTGGAGAGCTGCTTGGCAAGTTCTTGTGGTGGTTGGCCTTTCTGTTCTGCCCTTTTAGGGTTCTTTGGATTTAATTATTCATGCTGAAAATTGATAGAATGCCCCACTACGACAGGTCTGGGCAGCATTCCGATAAAAATAATCAGGCAGAAGCTCTGACTTGGATTGGTGCCCCACTTGTGAATTAAGCTTGGCTTGCTTTCCCTCCTTCTGCTCAGACGAAAATCCCGAGGCAAAGAACCGAAAGCCACGCTATCACGATGAGGTGGACCGAAGGGCTCTGCAGAGGATGACCCGCCTGCGTGTGATGTGGACCGTGCAGGAGGACAGCCTGCTGATGCTCTGCCGCATTGCAAGCAACATTCTGAATGCCAAGGTACTGGCTGGCATTAGCCAGCGGAGGCCCAGCCTCCTGTCGCATCACCATGGCCAGCCCCTGCCGCCCTGGGAAGGAGAGGAGGCAAGACTCCAAAGTTGAGCTACTCTTTTGCGTCCTGCAGGTGAAGGGGCCATTTGTCCCCTGGCAGGTGGTTCGAGACATCATGCACGGCAGCTTTGAGGAATCGTTAGACAAGACTTCTCACTCCGTTGGGCGGCGGGCTCGCTACATTGTCAAAACCCCCCAGACCTACCTCAACTACAAGTGAGGCTTTACTTGAAGCAGCTTTGACTTGAAAAGTTATGCATTTGTGGAGGGGGGACTCCCCTTGGCTGCTTTTACCTTCCTCAGGGCTTTGCTCTCTGATCTCCAGCAAACAACTTTCCTGGTCACCAAGTGACCCATGGCTGCTGTCACTACCTGGCATCTGCAAAGATCTTTCCCATCTTTTCAAAGTGGGCCCTTGGCTCCCATGGGGGAGAAGCCGGGATGGAACCCAGTGCTGCTGCCTGTCCGTCCAGATTGTGGGGAAGACTGTAACTCCTGGGGGTGCATATGGGGAGGAGAGTGCTTTCCCCAAAAGGACAGAGCAGTCCAGAAGAAAGTTGCTCCTCAGGTTGGGCTTTTACCTTTTGCAGAGTTTGCCTTGCTGAAGTCTACCAAGACAGAGCCCTGATCGAGGACTTCATGAATAGGAAAAGTGACTATCAGGATGCCAAGGTTAGAAACATTGTTGGAGGAGTTTGTTCTCCTGGATTCTTTCCCCAGAAAGGCCAATGGGTTTCAACACCAGGAACCAAGCAGAAGCCCCTGCTGCTGTGCCACCCCCGGCAGAAGCAAAGGACACCTATTCATGAGAAAGACAGCCCCTTCCCCCCCACCCCATCCCCGGCCTGCTAATTCCCTTCCGTCCGGCAGCTCCCAGACTTGTTCAGGTCCAAACGATGCTGCCCCAGACCCAGCATACTCCTGTCTGCCGCCAAGATGCTGAGCTCTGGCTCAGAGAGACTCTGCCCCTGTTTTCAGACCTGCTGCAGCTGCTCCCCGGGTTGTCGGTGCTCTTGAGGCAGAATGGGGTGGGAGGTGGAGCAACAAACACTGCTTGCCTGACCCGTTTAAAATCCTCTGGGACCTTAGCTTTCTCCAGCCTGGAATTCCTAGCCAGTCCAGTGCAACAGCTGATTCTCTCTCCTCTGTTTCAAAAGTGAGGAGGGGAAGATGATTTCAAGTTTGTTACTTCCCAGAGCTGCATGTTCCTAAGGTAGGATTTCTGGTGTTCTTGTGAAAAGGTTTGTTCTGAAGAGTTCAAGGACTTTGTGGAGAGGCTGAAGGAGAAGTTCAGCTCCACGCTGGGGATTCCCAGGCCCGCCATTCCGGACACCTTGCAAGACCTTTTCCTCAGGTGGGTGGTCCTTTTTAGGGCTCTTCATTGCTAGGGGGGCAACTGCCTTTGCTTCTCATTCCTTTGTTGCTTTCTCTTTCCCAGGCTGCCTTTTGGTTCGGGGGCAGCTTCACTAGATGGCACAGGGGAGAACGTGCTGTGTCAGTTGGGCAGCCAGGGGTGGAGGGTGTCTGTTCCAGGGAGAAGGGGTCTTTTTCAGTCCGACTGCAGAGGCAGAGCTTTGTCTAGACGCCTGGCAGCCCCTCTGCCGCTGTGCAGTTGCTTTCCAGCTCAGGAACAGGGCCCAGAATTCCTCAGGTCAGGCCCCCATTGGCATCCAGCCTGATGAGAGTTGGCTTCCTGCTGGCCCTTCTCCAGGTTCCGGGTTCTGGCTATTGGAAATGAAACTAGCTGTGGCAGAAAAGAAGATGAACTGTGCAGGTGAGGCAGCTGGTTCTCCTCTTGGCCCTCTCTGCTTGCAGAGCCCCTTCCTCAGGAAAGACAGAAGCCCTTCCGAACACCTGGTCCCCATAAGAAGGGCTTCCTGGTTGTCTCCCTGGTTGAGAGGTCATTGAAACCCAGACAGAGCGAATTGGCTTCCACTGGTGGGTGGGCAAGCCAAGAGGGCAGGGGTAAGGCTCTTCCCTTCAGAGAACCTTGTGGGGGCCCTGCTGAGCCTGCCTTGGCTTCTGCATTCCAGGCCATGCTCGAACTGAAACCTCACAGCCAGGCTTGGGTTGAAGCTGTGGCTTCCCTCCTCTTCCTTTTCCTCTTAGCGTGGCTGACATCCACTTTCTGGTGCTGCAGAACCTGATTCAAAGCACGCTGGCTCTCTCCAACAACCAGATGAAATCCTTCCAGTCCTTCCAGGTGAGAACAGGCCGGACTTTAGGGGTCTAGGAAGGGCCGTCTCTAAAGGAGACCAAGAAGTGATGTGGGAGATAGAAACCTGATTTGCTCTGCAGCAGAGAATGCCTTTAGCCACTCTTCAAATGTTGTCATTCCGTCCCATCCCAGAAATGCCCTTATCGGTCAACTCTTGGCTCTGGACTCCCCTTTGCCTCCCTCAGCCTATCTCTATGACACTGGATCTACTAGGAGTGGCCCTGACTCTGCAGAGGGACTGGGGCCTCAAGTCGGGTTAGGGTGAGGGTCTTGACCAGGCGCCCCCTCCTGTCTACAGCTAGACCTACAAAGTAGTTGTGAAGCATCAGTGGGGGGCACCCCTCCACCCATCGACCAACCCTCCACCCATCGACCAACCCACCAACCCTAACCCCTGCAGAAGGCACTAAAAGGGGCCTTTCCATCGGCAGACCTTCCGCCTCTACCGTGACTATCAGGACGACATCCTGGTGAAAGCTTTCTTGGATTGTCAGAAGAGGAGCTTGGTGAACCGCCGCCGGGGTAATCACACCCTAGGCCCAAAGAAAAGTCGGGCACTGCCCTTTGTGCCCATGTCTTACCAGCTCTCTCAGAGCTACTACAGGTTGGTGCCTTGCCTCTCCTTCCATCCCGAGATGGTAGGGCTGTGGTAGGGCTGTGTAGCCAGCCAACTGGGAAGCAGTTTGACCTGGGGGCTCTGGCCCAAAGCTCCTTCTGTCCAGAAATTGGGGAGCTCCTGGTCTCCTGCTTGCAAGTCCTATCTGGTCAGTCTCTTCTTTCCTGGTTCTCCCCAGAGTGTTCACCTGGCGGTTTCCCAGCACCCTTTGCAGCGAATCTTACCAGTTCCTTTTAAAACTCAAAGAAGCTGGAAAACAGGATGCCGTTTCCAGCTTTTCCTTTAAGGATCAAGACAACCTCCCTGGGGCCGAGATGGTAACATTTCCTTTAGATGGGCCAGGAGGCTACTGCTCTGCTCTTCTGGCCCTCTTCTCTCTTGGCCTGGTTTCTGTAGACGTTGCAATCCCAGAGCAGATTGTCGTGGTTGACAGCACCATGGTGGAGAACGAAGTCATAAAGAGGTAGGAAGCCACAGTGCCTCCAGCCAGATTGGGTCCTTGGTTCCAATTAATAATGTTTTATAACTGAATTTCTCAAACCTTTCATTGTGTCGTGCCTTTCTCTTGGAAGGTCAGCTGGCTGCAACCTTCTGAACCTTCTGAACCAAGCATAAGACCAGCTTTCTACTCCAGCCATGCTGACATTTCATTCCTCCCTGCCTCTTGTAGCCTAGGGAAAGATGGGCTGGAGGAGGACGAAGACGAGGATGAGGATGAGGATGTGGAGGAGAACCAAGTCAACAAGCGCCAGATTGAGGTGAAGGCCCGGCAGGCTTCACGTACTAACTACCTGCTCATGAGAGGCTATTGTGCCCCAGGGATCATCAACACCCGGAATTTGAGTCCCACAGACAACATTGTGGTTGATTCCTGTCAGGTGAAAGTCAGACTGAGAGCAACACCTGCCCAGAACGGCCTCTTAGCTGAAGGTCAGCATTATTGGACAAGTGGTCCCACAATAGTTTTCCCTTTTTCAGAAGCAACCATCATTGTGGTGGGCTCTGCTACCCTTTGGCCTAGGCCTGAGGAGCAGATGTCTGGGTCTGCAGTTCTTGCCAGCCAAAGGACTTGTGTTTTGTGCCCGCAGTCCCATCTGACCTGGAAAACATGCCGGTTGGAGCCTCTTGCCTCCCCAGTTCCTTCACCAAATGTCTCAGGGTCCCAGAAGAGGGTGATCCAAAACTTCAGTTGCTGGATCTTTACAATCACAGCCCTGGAGATGCTACTGCAGCCCTTGAAATCTTTGCTGCCATAGAGGCCACTTCACACTTTGGGGTGGACCAGGTGAATCTTGCCAGGCAGTTCCAGCATTACGAAGAAACTGTTCTTGGGCGCTCTGAGGTCTTACAGAAATATCTTCAGGTTGGTATGAGCGAGAGTGAGGAAAAAACCCAGAGTGGGAGCTCCTTTGCAGCCTCCTAACCAAAGTGCTGTACTGGAGCACTGCACAATTATACCAATCCCCCCAGCCCACTTTCTGGTTCTTAACTGTGCTGGCTGGGGTAGGGTGAATGTGGTCCCATTGTTAGATGTGTTTTGGATACAAGGTGTATTTTCCAGATGGATGTTGATTTTTTTATATTTTATCTGGTTCTTTTGTTTAAAATTGTCAGTGCCCAGCATTGCATTGGAGTCAGGCAGCATCTAAATCTAATTAAATAAATGAATGCTGCAGTTGAGCACATTTGGTTCATGTTGGGGAGAGTGAATTTCCTCATCCTTTGTGGGTCAGAAGGCTCTCACCATTTGGCTGTTTTTCACCTACAAACTTTGTGGGTCATGATGCCCCTTTCCTCCCATTTAGCATCTTCTTGATTTGGAGCTGGTGTTGGAAGTAGGTGGGAAAACTACCCGGCTGGTGGCAAAGAGATTTGCAAGTCCGTGGCTGTTGCATTCTGTGGGTCTCAAGGACATCAGTCAGAGCCTGCTGGGCAAAGAGCTGCGTACAAAGAGGGACCATGCCGAGCAGGAAGGAGAGGCCGCCTCCTGTGCTGCAGCAGCAAGGGAAGAACCAGCCAGGAAAAGGCTGAGAGGTGGGGGGGGGGAGGAGGGGTTTCCAGAAACAAGGGCTTTCTCCTCAAACTCCCCATGCTTGGAGGGAGCCAGGACCCCTGCAGCGCAAGGAGGAACTGCTATGCAGAAATGGAGGATGGACATGCCCTTCTCTAGGCAAAAAGTCACAGCCCTCCCTGGCAGAGAAGCCTTGGATGGGGGGATGCCCAGCCAAGAGACCCATGAGGATTCCTTCTCATTCCAAGAGGATTGCAAAACTCTCAACGGTAAGCTTGAAGCCCTCCTGAACTATACCGAGACCCTCCAGAAAGGAAACGACTTGCTGGGAGGGATTGGCGTAGCTTGCTGGCTTACATTTTGCATGGGATGGGGGGGGGGGGGAGGCCCTCTCCCAGAGACAAGAAAATCTCTATCAGCACATTTCATTGGTGATCCTTGTCTCCATGCTATTCTCTTCAACACTCCATGAAATGGAACATAGGACCCTCCCCAGTCAGCTAAAACCTGTTCAGTAGCAACTCTGATGATCAGACGAATTATTCAGTAGAAATAATATGGGTGTTTGTGGCTCACCGTCTTTCCTACTCTTCCCTAGAATGTGCGACAGGGCAGTCTCTTCAGGCTGAAACAAGATGGTAAGCATGCAGATAAAGCACACTTTGTAGCTGTTGTGCAATTGGGAAACAGCAGGGATAACCTGAAAATAAGAAGTGCTTTTATTCCAGCAGTCTGTCTGTATGCACAGGTCTGGAATTCTCAACTTGTTGAGCTGTAATCTTTGGAGCTGCAACAACAGCTTCTCTTTCTTGCTTAGTTTGATGCAGCTCTGAATGAAATAGCTTTCTCTGGATTAATTTCCAGGGTTTTATGAAAGGCGTTCTGTGCAGTTATAGTAAAGAGGGCAAAGTAGGGGCAGCTCTCGGCTTCCCATGTGCCAAAGAAGCCTCTAATCTGATGCCAAGAGGTAGGACAGACAGGACATAAAACAGAATGACGTTGCACTGCAATTACTGGATGCATCATCACAAACATTTCCTGATACCAGGAGAGAGGCTATTGTACCCACAGTGAATTGACTCATTCTCCTAGCAGGGATAGCATCTGCTTTGTGGGGCGGCCTTGGCGCATTGTGGACGGAAGTCTGAACAAACCAGTCTGCAAAGGGATCATGGAAGGGGTGCTCGGCCACATTATGACAAAACCTGGCATCACAGAAATGGCCCTGCAGCACCACTACCTGGGCGTCCTGCAGCCAGTGGCTCTCCTGGAGATCCTACAGGTGAGTGTGCTTGATGAGGCAGGTCATATAATGGCGGCTGTTTCTTCTGAGGAACGGACAAGCGTTCAGATCCAGAAGGGCAAAGAGATTGGGATCTGGCATGGGCACCATCCAAAACCAGCTTCCCAGTCTGGGGCAACCTTTTTTTCTGACCCCCAGAATGCCACAAAAGGCTGCATGTTCCCCAGAAGCTGACGACCTGTCTCATTTTCCTATACAGCTGCAGCTGAGCTATCAGACAGCTCCTACCCTGAGGGCTT
>JANHFM010003030.1:103801-117336 GCA_032468115.1 Grayia smithii
CCATTTTCCCACTCAGGCAGCGCCCCCCTCCAGCCCTGGGACAGCTCTTGCCAAGAGGCAGCTAGACACTGCTGGGGTGCTGGGGGCTTTGCCGGGGGCTGCTGACAGAAATCCGTGAATCCCCCTTTGTAACCAGCGCTGGCACTGCAGAGAAGGCCTAGCCACCCAACAATGTCCCCATTGTAGGCATGCTGTCCCTTAAGGGTGTGTGTGTGTGTAGGTCCCCAAAGGGGTGCAGCATCAGCCTTTCTACCCCTGCTCCTCCCTCCCCAAATGCTGAGCACTTGGTTTTGGTGACACTTCATGGCCTTGGAGAGGAAGGTGGCTGCCAGCTCTCTGGCCCAGGGCTAGCTGAGCACCCAAGGATCCCGTAGCACCCTGCTTCTAAAGGCTTGTCAAGTGACCACTTGACAAGCAGGGTGCTAGAGGGGCAGAAAGCCAGGGCTTGTTTTGTAAGGTGGCAGTGAGGTCCGAAGCAAGAGGGAGGGAATTGGGGAGAAAGGACTCACACCTATAGGACTCCCCACCCTCTGGGGGAAGCAGCAAGATGCAATGTTCCAAGAGGGCCAAAGAAACCATGAGCCACCAGGTAAGAAAAGGAAATTTGGCTTAATGTAGTTGATATCAACACCATTCCCTACACTGCCCAATACTTTTCTCAGGAAAGCCTGAATAGTTTATTGAGAAATGGCCAACTTAGGGCACCTGAGTTTCATGCGGTTTGGCATCCTGCAAAGTCTGGAATTGAAAAACCAAGTGAGCCCCTGCTTTCCTCTGGCTGGATTAGCCACACCACCCAAGATGCCTCACCTTTCACTGGCCTCCCAACAGCATCCGGCCTTCTTGGTCACTGCTCCTTGGAAGGCAGGCCTGAGCCTTCAACCTCCAAGAAGCTGTAAACTTGAGTGCAGCCTCTCCCCTAGCACCACAGCACAAGGCCACGGTTCTCGAGTGCGGTGGGATGCAAACAGGATTCCTGTAGCTCCTGCAGATTTCCCACAGGTGAAAAGAACTGTCCAGGTTCCCTTCTGCAAGACAAGTAGGTACAGTAATCTGAGTCACACAAATCTGTTCTGCAGCCGCGGCCTTTGAGCACCACCACTGCCTTGGATATAAAATGTGTGCTTTTTCCCTTTGATCCTCTGCTGGTCCTTCTGCCTCAGTCTCCCACTTACACCAGCTACAGATGGCAATTGCAGTCAGGCCACATCTGATATGCTTTCATTTTAAAGGTTTCTGACAGTCCATCCTGTCCTTTGCATGCGTACGTTTTGCCACCACTTCCAATTATTGGTTGATATTTGATAAATTCATTTTGCAACTTCAGCCTGATTGTAAATTGTAACCGCCTGAATATCTCCCAACAGTTCCAGAATGCTTCTAGAGACAAAGGAAGCAATGGGTAACTAGCCAAACTATCCCAGGTAAAACAACATCAGTCCCCTTCCTACCCCTACCCCCTTTGAGAATAGCGGGGCTGCTAGGACCAGTGCCTACTGGGAATTCCTTGGCAGCCATCAAGGCTAGCCATGAGGTGGCATCCTGTACTATTTCCTGCAGCAGGAGACATGGACTCTGGCGGAGGGTCATTTTTAGACAAGAATATCAATAACACCAAGCATTTTTTTGCACCAATGGCAGAGGTTGAGCCTCGTGGAGCAGGTCTGTCCCACACTGCAACAGGGATGGGCTCCTCTGCAGCAAGCCCAGCCCATCAGGCTTTTGTGCTACAGCTTCCTCTGCAGTTGCTGCTGGCTGAGAGCAAACATCCTTAATACTGAGTGGGCGCAGTTCTTGAGTCTGCAAAGGGAAACATTCCTGCAAGTCTTGAGTTAAATGCTGCAGTACAGTTCATCCGATGCACAAATCACAACCACTGTGCTGCCTTCTGGATGAAGAAAACAAGGCATCAAGCTGAGGTTGATAAAGTGCAGGGACAGATGGCAGTTATTGGAACATGGAGTAGCTTAACTTGGGTAGGAAGAGTTTCCCACCCCCAGATGTTCAAATATGGCTAGGATCTAATGGGAGTTATATTTAGCCCCCTTCCGTGTCTTCCAACTTAACTGTCAGCCTCGGCAACAGCTGCTACTTTTCAGTGCTTGAAAGCATGCAGGCAGGCTCTTGGGTCAGCTATTTCTGAGGCATTGGGTGGCTGGGTTCCCTTCTTTCTTTACAGCAATCCTGGAAGGAAAAAAACCAGGTTTGGTACCTGGCTGTGCCTTCCAGCAATCCAATTTTCACAGCTGACCTTTGTAAATGAACAGGCTGCGGGGGAAAGTGGGACAGAAGAGCTGCCCGGTACAGCTGGCTGGGGAGATAGCCATGGATGGCATGGCCGCTCCTAGCAAAGTTGTCCTAAGCTCAAACCCAGAGTGGCTGCTGCACTGTCATGGAAAGCGAGGGGGCACTTGCTCCCCACTTGGTTAAATGGGATGGGCTTGCACTGGCAACTGCTGGGTGGATTTTGCCTTGGCTGGGGGGTTATTTGGAGTTGGCAGTCAAAGCTGTGGTTCCTGGTAGGAAGTAGGATGATTCCACTCTTAGGACAAATGTTGCACTTGTGCCCAGAGAGCATCCTCTTCCAGCTGCTGGAAGGAACCTGCTTGCCAAAGACATCTGTCCAGCCTGAAGTGGAGCCTTCCTCACTGCGGTGTCCATTTTCTGAGCTGACACAGCCCACTTAACTAGGGCCCGGCTGCTGCAGCTGGATTCAAGGGGCACAGGAGACTGAGGTGGGTTGTGGAAGTGTGGGCATTTGGACCCTATGTTGGTCTCAAAGATGCTGTGACTCTGCGGCTTTTTTAGCCAACTGCCAGGATGGCTGCTTCTGATGGAAGTGGGGCAAGAGCCCCACCAGTTCTCAGCCCTTTACGGAAGGCTCTGGTCAGGTAAAGAACCTTCGTGGCCAGGAGGCCAAGAAACTCCACCAACGATGCTGGGTTTCTTCCTTGTACCGAAAGCCTAGCGAGAGGTTTAGGCGGCACACCAGCCGCCGCCCTCGGACTTCCCTCCGCTCTTTCTAAAGTCTCCAGGAAGTGGCGGGACGGGGCGGCCCTGGCTCCCGCATGGCCGGATGAGCCCTTCCGGCGTTCCCCGGCTCCAACCGGCCGCCTCCCACAACGCTCAGCCAGGCCCCGGCTGAAGCCTCAGTTCGCGCGAGGGTCTCCCTGGGAAGAGCGCAAAGCCGCTGCCCGGGGACTTTGCGGTGCTTTGGCTTTCCGCTTCTCTTGGCCGGATGCCTCCCAGCTAGCAGCCATGTCCGACACGCCGAGGCCGCTTCATAGCGAGGCGGCGCGGAAACCCGGCAGCGGCTTGCCAGCCCGCCTGGGCGCCGCCTACTTCGACCAGCCCTGCATCCACCTGGCCAAAGCCCTGCTCGGACAGGTGAGCTCGTCGGCCGGGGTGGAGGGTCGACGGGCAGTTGCAAGGGCGCCCCTAGCCGGCCCGGTCAGCACGGGCCGCTCCTTTCCAGGAAGCGGGCCGCCCAGTCGCTCTCCCGCCAGGTCGAAGGGCGTCGTGCGGGCCCTCGCAGTCGGTGAGGCGCACGGGGGCCGGGGAGCCCGCTGACGTCGGCCAGTCTCGCCCGGCCTTGTTTCAGATTCTGGTTCGGAAACTGCCCGACGGACGCGAGCTGCGGGGACGGATCGTTGAAACAGAAGCCTATTTGGGAGGGGAGGACACCGCTTCGCACTCCAAGGGGGGTCGACGGACCTCAAGGAACGCAGCTATGTTCATGCGACCTGGCACGCTGTACGTGTACCAGATCTACGGGATCTACTTCTGCATGAACGTCTCCAGCCAAGGTAAGCAGGCAGTAGCAGGTTCCGGCGGGGGCTCTGAGCCCTTTTGCCTCCAGCCCCCCCCCCCCCTTTCCCCACTTTTGGGTCAGGATGAATCCTGGAGATGCCCAGCTTCCCTGGAGGCTTCTCATTCCAGGGGGGAGAAAATGTTCTACTCTTTGAATCAGCCCCCCCCCCTCCGTTTCAGTCTGCATTGTTTTTGAACTGCTGAGTGGTTCTGCCCACCTTCTGCACAGGGGAAGGGGCTGCAGTCCTCCTCCGTTCCCTGGAGCCCCTGCAGGGGCTGGAAGCCATGCGAGAGCTGCGCCTGGTCCGACAGCAGAAAGCTCCTGCGCGCCCTCTCAAGGACTGGCATCTGTGCAACGGGCCCTCCAAACTCTGCCAGGCCCTGGCCATCGATCGGAGCTTTGACCAACAGGACCTGGGCTGCAACTCTTCCATGTGGCTGGAGCCTGGCCTGGAAGCTTCTGGTGACCAAGTCACTATCTGTGCCCCCCGAATTGGCATCAGTGGGGAGTGGGCCCAGAAGCCTTTGCGCTTCTACCTCCAGGGCAACAAGTGTGTGAGCATTATTGACAAAAACGCTGAGGGGAAACTAGCACGTGGCGCCATCGCAGAGAAATGTGTTTAACTTGCAACATGAAGTAGGCAATACTGATGCCAACAAAGGACTAGAAGTGCCATTTCATATTTATTTATGTAAACAAACATGTTTTGCTCTCTTCCAATGGAGCCAAATGCAGAATGTAATCGGCAAGAAAGGAAGTGCACAGCTTTGCTAGATTAGCCCCCTCCTCACCCCAGGACAACCCCAGGACAATTGAGCTGGCAGTTCCAGAATGGTGGGACTTAAGCAGGCACACCCATTGATGTTTCAGAGTATTCATAGGGGGCAGGGTGGGTGGACTATGAACCCACTGCTTAATGTGAGCTTTCAACCTGTGGCAGAAAGGAAGTCATTGGGCTCATCCCTGGATCTCCATACTCTTCCTGCTTTTAAAAGTAGAACAGCTTCTTTCCCAACTCCACAATTTGGGGTGGGAAGCCCACACCCTGCCAAGTCCCATCTCTGCAAGCCCTCCTTCCCTCCAAAGAAGGCTGGAGCCCCCAAGGGGACAGAGTGCAAAACTGCCAGACTGCGACATCTGGAAGGGCACTCTTGTAATGTCCAGCAGGAGGTGCTTCCTCAGACCTGGGAGCAGCATCTGGCCTCGACTGGCCCCAAGGAAGCTTTCACTTATGGAGGGACTGAAAGACAGAGATGACGGGATCCTCATGGTTCGTCACCACCAGCACGCTACGGAACTTGTCAAAGAGCATGAGCAGATGGGAGCGGCGCATGTTTTCGTTGTACATGATCTCCTCCAAGTGATGCCGTCCACGGAAATAGTGCAGCAGCCTGCAAAGTGGGCAGTGGGGATGGGGTGGGGGAGAGGTGTAGCAAATGGCTACCCACTGATCGTAGCCCAAAACCTGAGATGCCTGCTCCCCAAGCGCCCACCCAGGAGGGATGAGCTTGGCCCTGCTGCCCAAACATCAAGCTTCCCGCCAGGGCTTCATGAAGACTACAGAGTCTAGGCCCACCCTCTCTGTGGGCATGCGAGCTATTGTCCCAGTTCAGCATACATGCACACCTCCCGCCGGCCAGCTGGTCTTCAGGTCTCTGCCGTGCATGCAAGGGGTACACAGGCACAAGGGGCCGCAGGAGCAGGAGCCGCACACACATTGCATTTTGGAGGTTCAGGCGCATGCACATGAGCGTGCTTTGGGCACTCAGTCCAGAAAAGGTTAACCTTTTCTGGTCTAGGCTGATGGCCCGACTTTGGACAGCGGCCCAAAAGAGCAGGCCTTTCGCTCCTCAGCTACCTGGCAAACATGCGCAGATCGTCCGGATTGTGAGCTGCAGGGACACTGAGAATGGCTTCCCGCTCGTGCTCTGAGAGGCTGGTCAGGAGGTTCTCCGTCATGCGTTTGTTCACAGGAGACTCCCCACCAGGCAATAGCTCCGCACTGGAGTTGTCCATGCTGGGACTTGTCAGGGTCATGTCATCACTGCTGGCTGTGAATAAGGAAGCGTGTGAGGCCCCCCCGTTGCCCTGAAAAGCAGCCCCTTTGCAAAAAGGAAGGCCCCGGGGTGGGGAGGAGAAGTCCCCATCATGATGGCTGGCACCTTTTCCTTTCCTGCTGGGAAGACGGACACAACAGTGGGATTGAAAGGCAAGACAGCTTTCAAAAAATTGTTGGTAAAGTCCTCCTACACTAGCAATAGACTTATATACCCCTTCATAGAGCTTTACAGCCCTCTGTAAGCTGTTTACAGAGTCAGTCTATTGCCCCTCCCTCCCTCCCTCTCTCAGTCACACACACATGCGCACGCACACACACAATTCTTTAGAATTGTGCCCTTTAGAAATAAGCAGAAAAGAGATTATCATGATATGAACCCAACCTGGCTATTTGTGAAACTAAATTCCATTAGGCATGAAATAGGGCTGGGTGTCTTTGGGCCACTCCCTCTCTCTTTGCTCAACTTTCACAGGATTGTTGTGGGGAAATAGGAGGAAGGAGGAATACCTATGTTCACCAACTTGGTCTCTCCCTTTCATCCATCGATCAAATCTATCATCTTCCTCTTCCTCTCTGTATAGGACTTGAAACCCAGAAGTCAACCACTGTTCCCCTGGCTGAGCTGAGCTTTGGGGAAAAGGGGGCTGCCACTTACTGGGAGAACCAAAACTGAGCGCGCTAGGAGTGCTGAGGCTTCGGCCCCCAACTCGGGCAGGAAAGGGCTGCTCTTCTACTCTGGTGCGAAAACCCTCCTCCTCCTCCTCTTCCTCCTCCTCCTCTTCCTTTGGGGGAACCATTAGGCAGGCGTAGCTGTGCAGCTGAATGAGAAGCCGATGCTGGAGCATCCAGGCCACCATCCGAATGAGATGTGTCTGGGAGAGAAGAAGAGGCCATCAGAGCAGCCTAAGATATTGGCCGTTAAAGCATCTCGACCACCCTGAGGGTTGAGAAGTTCGGGAGGGAGGATGAGGAGCTGGAACTTGCCTCCTGAATCGCTGGAGCAAGAGGGTCCTTGAGCTCAGACAGAGAAACTGGCCAGGAGAACTTGGAGAGAACTGCGGGCAGGTCATGGCCTGGAAACTGAGAGGAGAACTCCTCTGCCAGAGGGGAATAACTGCAGAAGGGAAGGGAAAGGAAGGGAGTGAGCAGGCTGTCCTTCTCCATTGTTCCTGTCTGGCCTCTGATGAGGTTGTCCCAAATCAATCTCATCAGCACCTGTGAAGCCTAGGAGACAGGAGCTGACACACAAGCCATCCCTGCAGCAGAAAGAACAAGCTGAGCAACTCACAGGCAGACACTGGCGTTGGGAGACAGCATGTAGACGTTGTTTTCACACAGGGGATAGACCATGAGGGCCTTGCCCCAGTAGACCAGATGGGCAGCCAGCTGAAACACCTGCCACAAAAGAGAAAGCACCTGTTATGCAATTCAACAGCACTTCCAGGTAGGCCAGGCTGGACTGGACCAATGTGGCACCAAGTTGCCTCTCCAAGGAGAAAGGAGAACAGCTATGTTCTCTTCTGCTTATGCAGATCACATTAAGAAAACACACAGAGCCTGGCAGCCAGAGAAGAAGGCACCTGTTCCCCTGCTGTGGTTGAGACCAGGGTGCAGCTGTCATTTATTAAGAAGGCCCCCAAATCTCAGCTGCTGGGAAACGGGGAAGAGAGATTCACTGCCCTCAAGCTCAGCCAGGGTGCAATAAGAGGAAGAGACCCACTCAGATCCCAGAGGCCTGATCCAGCTGGCTGGCTCTTCTGGTCCTCTTAGAAAGAGGCAAGATACAAGTAGGCAGAAGGATGCGCTGCACCTAATACAAATGTGGGCTTTTAATACCTCAGTTGTTGCACTGGAAAAGATCTTCCCTCCCACACAGCATTTTCCTTTCCCTGGGAGTTCTCACTGTCTGTTGGGGGAGGTCAACTTGGCTCCTGTGTTTTGAAAGAGGTGATCCACCTGTGGTCTATGATGTGGCAGATGTATCAAAAGACTTTGGAGCCCACTCTGAGCTCACCTGGAGCAAGGCCAGGTCGGCATCCTGAGCCAGCTGCTGAAGGTTCTTCACCGCAGAGGCCGTTTTGATCACTCGCACCAGGGCAGGGGAGCAGTCGAGGGGCAGTTCGCTGAGGAGGGACTTCTCATCTTTAAGCAGCAATAAAGCATGGTAAGGCCTGCAGAGAGACGGCAAAACAGGCCGGAGTAGGGAGTTAGGATAATCTATAATGGCTGGGAAAAAGCTCCCGGATTAATTCGTACAATTTCTCTTATTTCACAAGACAGGTGCAAAAACCTCAGTGTAAGAGAAGTGGTGACTGATTCCTCAAAACCCATAGCAGCTAAATGTGTAATGTGAGAAAGTGATTTTCACAGAATTTATGAAAAAATATCAACACCTTCGGGGGTAAGATGGGAGGCCTATAAATTTTATAAATAGATATACAAATAAATAAATAAATAAATTACTTATTTATTAGTTCAATTTATATGCCGCCCTTCTCCCGAAGGACTCGGGGCGGCTCACAACATTAAAAAAAAACAATAAACAATAAGTTGATTAAAATTAAATTAGCATCTAAAATTAATTAAAAAACAAGTAATTTTTTTTTTTTAAAACCCTATCAGTCAGCCAATCTGTTGGAACAGCCACGTCTTCAGGTCACGACGGAAGGATCGGAGGTCAGGGGCCGTCTGGAGGTCAGTGGGTAACCCATTCCAGAGGGTCGGTGCGCCCACCGAGAACGCCCTCGCCCTGGGAGCCACCAACCGACATTGTCTGGCCGATGGCACCCTAAGGAGGGCAGCCCTATGTGAGCACACGGGGCAATGGGAGGAAGGCAGAAGGTGGTTCTGCAAGTACCCTGGAGTTAGTGGCAGGGCATTTGGCAACCAATCATAAGTGTAAACAGGTTGCCAAGTACTTAGATTGCAATCACATGACTATAGGAGGTGCTGCTGCAACATTTTGCAATGCAGAAAGTGCTTTTCAGACCATAAACCACACTGAGGCCAACATGTTTTCAGACAGTTGTAAACAAAGGGCCATAAGTTGAGGACTACTTGTAGATGCTTGTCAATAGATCAGTACAATGAAAGTGGAGCAAAAAGTTTCTCCTCGAAACTTTTGCTTGAAAATTGGTACACTTTCACTTCACAGACAGTTCTTATGTAGAACTTCATTAGGCAGTGCTATACTTTTGACATTGGAAAACAAGCAACTACTGCATTTAGATTTTAGCTCTATTCCTAATTATATACCAGAAATGTTTAGTTGGCAGCTCTGGTTCCACATAACAGATGATGTTCATGAAGAAAAATAATTTCATTGAAGGATAGGGCAATTTTACTGAACCTGATGAAAAGGGGGAAGACCTTGACATAGGGCCAGAGCTGATGAAAAGAGGCTGCAGTGTACGCAGCTGTGTTCAGACCCAGAAAACTAGAGCACTCCTAAGCAGAGATGTCAACTGAAGAAGGCTATGTAGCTGAATA
The DNA here is from genome assembly GCA_032468115.1 of Grayia smithii. Lineage (NCBI taxonomy): Eukaryota > Metazoa > Chordata > Lepidosauria > Squamata > Grayiidae > Grayia > Grayia smithii. Next base: position 113,161 of record JANHFM010003030.1, read on the forward strand.
AGAGCACAAAAATGAAGAGACTATGGCTTTCTGTCTCCACTACTATGCTCTGAGTGATCCAAGCCTGCCTTGGATTGATGGGGTTTTCAAGTGGCAGGTCCAATCATAGGCTGAACCAGCTCCATAGACTGGCGCCAACAGGGCCTTTCTTGTACACAGCGTATTACTCCTGACTGGATGACTTTGCACCTAACATTTATATTTTATTCTGTTCTGTTCTGTTCCCTTCCCTTCTATGTTATTCCCACCGCAATCATACAACTCTTGGTAGTATGTAAAAGATAGCATTAAATACAAAACATGCATTCAAGAGTAAAAGTAAAAATAATTAAATACCAAATAAGAGCATACAGCATTTCTATTGCATTATCTAATTATTTAATAAAATTATTGGAAAGCATTCCATATGAATTGCTTCTGGAATATTAAAAGAGGTGGACCAAGCCTCATTTCCAAGATAACTTGTTCTAAATATGAAGAAAACACTTCCTTTAGGGCTCCACATCCTCCCCACCTTCCTGTAAAACTACTGAGAAATTGAATTGCTCCAAAGAAAAACACATGACTGCCACAATGTATTGGGCCAGAGATTACCTGAGGCAAATGCATGATCATTATGGAGGCCATGAACTCCCAACTTCTTCCAAACCCAAATCCTGAATTATGGAGATGGAAATCATCTAACTCAAATAAGTAAAAAAAGATCCAATACCAAGATTAGATCTAGGAATTCAGAATGGATTACTGCAGAGAAAGGGTAGCCAATTCACCAACAGGATCCCTAGCTCATCCCTATGGCACACCTGGCAATGTCAGGAATAGAAAATCCTGATCAAGAAAAAATATCTAAAGAACACTGCATCTCTCTTTTCCCAGCCTTAGCAATAAGCTTAATAAAGTTCCTCAAACACATCTTTAATCTTAAATCCAATTCCTCTGTGCATTCCATTTTGAATATGTAATTGTATCATTTATTTTGTAGAAATCCATCTATAATGCCACGTTAAAGCTGTGAATGGGGATCACAAATCACATGTTGCATTGGGCCTCAAATTACTGAAAATGGCCTTCCAGAGAGCCAAAAAAATTGTTTTCTACAGTAGAGTTTAAGAGGATAAGAATTATACTCACCAATCGTTCTGACATTGGTGTCTTGTCTCCATCAGGTAGATGTTGCTCCAGAGCAAGGACAATGCAGTTTGCTATGATAGTTGCTAAAATCATATATTCAAAAGGAGTAAGGCAGGGTTAAGGAAAGACTCATAGACAAGTGGATTTTTAGGCATGATCAAAAAAGCAGTATTCTCAGTATCACCCACTTCTTATGCCAATGTATTCTATTATGAATTCCATACACATCACATTGGTTCTAAAAATACCATTTAGCTTAGAAGTTTCGTATCAAAAAGACCCATTTAAAATCAAATTTCTGACTTAGAAATGTGTTTTGGTATGTATTTCATTGTGCTATCATCATAATTCATTTAGAGACTTTTATTAGGGCACCTGATCATATTATTTCCCACTTTTGATCCTCCTGTGTTTTCCCATCTTTTTTCCTTACCCATAAAATCCGTTAAGAATAATATAGAAGAATTGCATATTGATTTTTTATCTGTAGTACTGTGTGCTGTTCATTGGGAAGCATGGCCATATCATATTTTCCTCTTGATTTACTGACATGGAAAAGTATTATATAAGAACAACCTAATGCAACAGCCTAATAAGAATTAGCCCAATGCCTAAGCTTGGTGAACTAAAGTCACTGGATCCAACTACAAAGAAATACTACTACCCGTTCCAACACACAAAATCTGAGCAAGCTGCACTTAGCTTCCTACAGAATTTCCTACGGAATAATAACAGCTTAAGATCATTGCACATTATTATACAGCAACAAACTGAAAATTGCCCTCAATCTATATCTTTTAATGTGCTGTAGCTGATGTGTTCCTTACAGCCACATTTTATATTATTTTTATGTACAGCTAAAAAAGCACCAGGTGAAACAGCACTTTAAAACTTATTAGATCTTGCTTTTCTGGAGATCATTGCCCCTTACCCAAGCATTAACAGGTAATGATAGCAGAAGAGGGAAAGAATTAGTATACCGGTAATTATCTACTCCAAATTATAATTTGGCTTGAAGTCAATTTATAGAGAATGTGAAGATATAGGAATAATCTATACTCTATTTGAATATCCTGGATATCACTAAAGGAATACAGTAATGTCTTGTCATGCCTTCTTCTTTATGTAGATATCGATGCATATTTTAAAAGGTAGACTTCTCACATTAGAAATTCTTGATTAAGAATAATCAAGAAAGCTTGAGGGACTGGAAAATGATTTGTCTTCACAATTGCAGTACTAAATGTTGAAGTTGATCTATATTATTTGTATTTATCCTCAATCTCTTTTGACAGCATTTAGAAAAAGATCAGAAGAATCTGTTTCACTATTACTGTTTTAGAGATAATAAATATCATAGCAGGTAGCCCAGTACTACCCAATAAGATTAGAAATGGCATTTATAAACTCCTATTCCTGCTATGATTTCATTTAATTTCATATGTGTATGTATATATGTATATGTATGTTCGTTTTCGTAGATTTTCACGGGTACAGGTAAGCAAGCCTTGGCGTATGCGGGTCTTTTCCCGTGTAAGATTGAGAGTATCTTGGCAACGTTTCGACAATATATATGTTCTTATATATGTCCATACGTAAGAAATGGCTTCTTGATTATTCATATACTGTATCTTTAATTTCTTCAAATATTGTAGAACTTGAATTCTTTTCATTTTTGTCTCTGCTCACAAAATTCTTCAAAGCTTTAATGTCTCTTTTGTAAATTCAATATAAGAAAATATTTGTCTATCCCTTGCTTCGCCTGTTATTTATATATTCCTTTTAATAATCAAGACATCAACTGGTTTCTTTTATATGTCCAGCGTAAACTTCATTTTCAAATCAGTCTCAATTCTGTCAGGTAAAATTTGTTCTCCTTTCATAACATCTTTAAATACACTATCTATAGAGACAGAAAATCCTAAAATTAACTTCTGGGTCGATTGTTAATATGTCCTATGTTAAAATATTTTGCTTCATTCTTTATTAATAAGTCAAATTTTAATGTTCTTCTTCTTTAATTGAGCTAACTTTAATTCCTTCTGGTTTTCTCTAGTGTCCAACCTTCAAAGTATCATCCTATCATATTTTTAACAGAATTAATTTTTTTTTAATTAATTCCAAAATCTGATTTCAAATTCATCTGGATCTTAGTCTGCTTTTAACTTTTCAAGGTCAAAGTTCTGATTACAATTTTTCTGTTTTTTAAATTAAAAAATATCCTTAAACTTGTATTTAAGACTTCTTTCTCCAAGGATTGAAGGGAACTCATTTGGTATTTTCAGACTGGTCCATACAAAGGTTCCTAAGAGCTGAAAAGTAGTTAAGAAGCAATTTCAAAAAATGATTAGAAAAAAAAGTGTGTGAACTTAATGTTCTTTCAAAGATGCTGAATGCAATTTGGGAAAGATGGCTATTCCCTCATCTCCCAGAGCTCTAACTATGCAGAGACTTGCAATCTCTTTGTGAGGAGCAATGATCTGGAGCAGGACTGCCCCTGCCCGGTTTAGCGAAGGGGAAAAAAAAGTCCAGATACATCACGTGATGATGCCGTGATGACATGAGTTTGACACCTCTGGTTTAGAATATTTGTAGTGATCATAAGCTTCCTAACAGACAGGAAGCAGCAGGTGAAGCTAGGCAAAATCATATCAGATACCTGCACAATTAGCACAGGAGCCCCACAGGGCTGTGTGCTCTCTCCACTTCTCTTCTTTCTATACACCAATGACTGCATCTCAAAAGATCCCTCTGTTAAAATATTGAAGTTTGCAGATGATACAACAGTGATTGGTCTCATTCAAGACAATAATGAATCTACATACAGACGGGAGGTTGAACAACAAGCCTTGTGGTGCAACCAGAACAATCTTGAACTAAATACACTCAAAACCATAGAAATGGTGGTGGATTTTAGAAGAAAACCTCCTATACTACCACCTCCTACAATACTAGACAATACAGTATCAACAGTAGAGTCCTTCAAGTTTCTAGGTTCTATCATATCTCAAGACTTAAAATGGACACCTAACATCAAAAACATCA
>JANHFM010003030.1:121856-135675 GCA_032468115.1 Grayia smithii
CTGTTTTTTAACCTATGTGAGCCGCCCCAAGTCTTTCGGGAGAAGGGCGGCATATAAATCTAAATAAATAAATAAATAAATCAGCACCCCTATGGACTATGGGGCTTGTTTCCCAGACTTCAGTCACTTTCCTGGCTGTTTTTGTGCTTGCTCATCCAACAATCTTAGTAGCTGCAAAATTGTGTGTCCTTGTTCATTAAATCATAATATTTCTTCAAGCCTTTGCACACCTCCTGTAATGATATCACGGCCCACCGGGGTTCATGGAGCATAGGTTAAGAACCACTGAATTATAACATTTGGTTGAATAAGTTTAAACTCTCATAAGGATCTGTGTATGCTTTCACATTTTGATCTTGAAGAATGAGGTCACGAATGAGTTTGTAAGAGAGCCTCTACAAATTTTGAAATATTTATTTTTAAAAAATCAAAACCAGAATTTAATGACCTTAAGTAGTGTAATTTCCAAAAGTAATTGTTTTATTTTTCATCTGGTTTCCTGCTAGATATTTTTTCTAATTTGATAAACATGAAGATTCTATTAAGCCTATGATGCCTTGCTTTATTTTTTTAGTTGACCTTATTTTAGATATTCCCAGAAAGACTTTCTCTGGGATTTTCTAAGCAAGTAGTGTCATTTCTTGGATCAGTCTTTTTTGCCTAGTATTATAAAACAGGGATCTCCAACCTTAGCAACTTTAAGACTTGTGGACGAGTTGAAGTCCACAAGTCTTCAGAGTTTGCCAAGGTTGGAGACCCCTGCTATAAAATATTAATGTTATCTTTCTATTGTAAAAAAAAAAAAAAGCCTTCTGAGAATATGATTAATGTCATGTATCTTCCCAAGTAATTTTTTTTGCCTTTTCCTCCCCTAGGAATTTGATAAGGCTGCTACCTGGCAAGTTCAGCAAATATTCAGACACATTGATGAGCTCCTTTACGAACAAAAACCATGTTCATATGTTAACCTAGAGGAGGAATGCGAACAATGGATGGCAAGGTTTCCTCACCTCAGGTATCTCAAATATATATATTACTACTAGGTACTGCAGAGTACTAGAGAGCCGCTCTGTTTACATGGGTGGTGTCCTTTATGGCAGGCAATCTGCTTTTTTGCCTACTTCAACCCCTGCATATTTGCTGCAGTAGTGGCTTTCGGTTTCGGTTGCTACTGGTTTACTTGTGGGTGCGCGCATGCACGATGCTTCTGCGCATGCGCAGAGACGTCCAGGTGAGAGGGCAGAGCCTCCCGCCGCTGCCGCTACCTGTTTGTCCGATCCAGGGCAAACCGGTAGCAACCCACCCACTGATTTGCTGGGTGTCTTTATTTATTCATTTATTTTATTTGTCGAACAAAAATTACAAATTCAAGCAAAGAAAATAAGAATATCAAAATGTGACAGGGTTCTATAGGCCTGCCAGTGGACTTAACGCACGCCACCCCTTAGAGCCCCCTTAAATATGGAATGAGGTTAACCACACAGGTTAAATTAGAATTAAAACTGTGACTCAGTTAATGACTTGAGACAACTGAAGCAGATAAGATATTCCACACTTCGACAGCTCTGTTAAAAAAAAATGGAATTTTTTTTTTTTTTTAAAGTTCCATTTATACCCCGCCCTTCTCCGGAGACTCAGGGCGGCTTACAACTTTTTTTGAGCACAACTTAATGTGCTCAGCAAATTATTACCTGTCGTAAGCCTCTTTAAGGTCTCTGGCCAGCTTGCACTTGGGAAGGATGTGAGGGAAAGGCGACTGATGGCCATCTCTTGCTGTGGAGGGAAAAAGTAGTTTTGGAGCAGCTGAAGCTCCAGAGGACCCAACCTCAGCCCCCTGCTCTCTTCCCAACCATTCATTCTTGGGACACATTGATCTAATTAATCAATCAAATGTGTATAGCTGCCCATCTCACAAAGACCAAAACGTGCTACTTTGTGTCATCCTGGCTGGGCAGCTGCAACTGTTGGCTGCATAGCAAATGGCAGCCGGTTCAGCCTGGGCCATTGAGTAGGTCAAGTGAGGGGGCATAAAACAGCCTTCCTTGGACACTGGCTCTCAACTCAGGAGTCCAGGCTGGCAACCATCCCCTGCAGGAGCCACATCCTGGAAAGCGGCCTACCAAGTGGACGAGACAACTGCTTGCAACTTACTTTCTGACATGGCTGAAACTTCATCTTGAATGGCCAGAATGAGTTTGGCCTCCCTGGTGAGATACTGGCAGCGCCTCTCTTCATGTTGAAGCACAATGGCAATGCGCCGGGAGAGGTTATGCAGGCAGCTGATCACGGAGGGGTCCGCAGTGGCCTACAGACAGAAGCAGAAACCGTCCATCAAGGGAGGCCTGGCAGGCCAGATGACCTGGAAGGAGGCGGCACCCACCTGGGGCCAACCCAGCCATTCTCTCCCCTCCGGCCACCCAGCAGCAGATGGCTACCTCCCACTGAAAGCATCAGGATAACAATACCACAAAATGTGTGAACCAATGGTAGCATCCCTTCAGCTACTCTTATTTGGACAAAACATCTCAGTCACACACACATATACACACACCAGCATCTTCCTCTGGTCTTCCCAAGCCCAAATAGTTCCTTCCCATTTAACTGTCCTAATGTGAGGACAGAGGGGCAGTCTTACTGCCTTGGAGCAAACCCTCCTCCAACCCTCAGTCTGAGTCTTGTGGAGCCTTTGGCTAGGTTACATGAGAACCTGACAAAGCACCAACCCTGGAATTTCTCGGTCACATCATGCACTAGTGACCACCTTGCATAGCCCAGAGAGGCTGCTTTAACCACTCTGAACCAGGGGGAAAGCAGGAGTCCAGCTGTTATCAGCCATCCCAGCTGAACAAGCAGGGCCTCAAAGACTTAGTTGCCAGTGGACAAACTAGCTGTTTAAGGCCTGTTAAGGAAATGGAATGCAGGGCAGTGATAACGTGTGCCACCCAAAGTCACAAACTATGACTCGGCACTACAAAATGAGCCACATTTCTGCTGAGTCACAGCATGGGGCTAAACTTCAAGCTTCACTGCAACTGCCTCCCTGTTGATAATACCTTGGGCCTTTGCCTGTCCAGCTGCCACTAGCAGATGGGCCCCACCCCGGAGCTGGAGTGCTATACAGAGCCACAAAGCCATAAGTCCCGAGAGAAGTCCAAGCCAGCCGAGGCGGGGGAAGAGTGCTGCCTTTGCCAATAAAGGCCAAAGAGATGACCAAGAACACCCGACCCAAGCGAGAGCTCTACAGCTGGTTGTCTCAAAGCACTGTTAGATAGTATTACTTCCCAAGCAGTCTTACCCTTAAAGCAAAGACCACGTTGAAGAGAATCATGGTGGGCATTTCCCTCTTGGGAGAAGGATCTGTCTTTGATACCTGCACAGCAAAAGAGGATACTTAGGAAGTGTAAAAGCAAGCAGATCCAGGAAGAGTGGTTGGATGAGGTGGTACATAAAAGGCAGATTTGTTCCTGGTATGTTGAGATCTGAGGAAGGAGTCCCCTCTCTTGGCCTCAGTGAGGTCATCTGTCCTGAGCATATCCAGGTTAAGGAAACGAAAGTGAGGAAGTCTTAGAAAAAGAAATTCTGTGAGGGCTGGAAGAAAGAGGGCAGGAGCTGAAGTCGTCCAACAGCTGAAAGATGCTGTGTGGAATACACATCAAACCTTTTTCCTTGGATTAAACAAATAACACCCGTGTGGCATTGAAAAACAGCCTGACTTGAGGCAGTGGAGTGGTTCTATTTAGGCAGAGACTGGGGGCAGGGGCTTAGGTGGGGGAATAATTCTTCAGCCATGGCGTTCCTCGATCAGCTGGGGTCCTGAGGGCACCACATGGCTTACAGACTCACAAAGCACACCCTACAATTGTGTTCGCCTTTCCAAAGTTTGGAAAGGGGGGGGGGGGCAGCTGTCTCCCAGGTGCTGTGTCCATGTTCACTAGCAACTCTGGAATGAATGGCAGGGCAGCTTTTGTCCCTCCAGAAGGATGCTCAAGAGAAGACAAGGAACCTCTGCAGAGGTACAGTCCTGAGAATCAGGAACATGGGAAATGATATTTCAAATTAGTCATACCATTAACCTATTTTCTAAGCTGAAGGAAAAATGAGTAACATAGCAAAGAAATAGGAATTGTTGCTTCTTGTAGGAATTACATGAATCTACATGATGGAGCAAAAAAGCCCAAAACAGCCTGTCAGCAGAAAGGCCTCAGCAAAAGGCCTGCTTAATAGGTTAACCCCATTCCTTGGATTCACACAGTATGTTAAACAATGAACTAACCGAACAGAATAAACCCCAAAGAACAACCCATTAAAATATTTGCAATTGCATTTGCTAAATCTCTTACTGATCTATTTAAGCATGCTGCGTGAACACCAACCATGTTTATTAGATACAATTGCTATTCCTAGGTTCAAAAGATTCAAAAGTTAAGTAGCTGCTGCCCGTTAAAATTTGGGCCGATCAAGAAATTCTTATATAGCATATACTCCCAATATTGAATCTCATTTTACAATGGAGGGGGGAAATCTTCACAGGGAAGCTGAAATGGACTCTTTCTTTTATCAGCTTCAGCAAAGAATATAGGAAGTAGAGTCTGGGTTTGAGATCCTAGTCACTGGGTTCTGCAGGTGGTTCCAAGCTGAGAAAGAGGCAAGAGTAGAAATTCAGCAATAATTGAAAGGAGCCTCTAAGTTCCAGCTGTCGCAAAGGTGTTCTGGATCTGTGACATACCTGGCCAAAGGCATGCTGCAACAGAGTTGGGTGCCCCACAAAACAAATATTATCGATCTTCAGCTCAAACTTTTTGCCACACATGTCCGATTTAGTAGCCAGAATTGTTGCCAGAATGACATCTGAAAACCTTCAAAGCATAAGAGAAATAGGTATGACTGTGTTTATGGTGACCTAAAGACATCCCAAAGCCAGATTCCATTTTTATTCAACATTAAATATTATTCTGTAAGCATTCTAAATAAACAAATACTAGGACCCATTTGAATGCCATTCATTTATCCAAATTGTATGTTTAGAATCATCAGAATTACTGAAAGGAAAGCATCACAGCCAACAATGGGATAGTCATGCAACTCTCAGAAAGAAGTGAAGAGGTTAGGAAGGGTCGCTTCTAAGCAGAGAAGTTGGAGCAGTTGAAGCAGATTCCCAAATACAGACTGTTCCTGAGCTGGGTTATAAAGGCTCAAGGAATACCTGCTCAGAGCAGCAAAAACATGTTTCTCCCCTATTCCCATCCTCTGTTTGCTCCATAAGCTGATGTCATGTAGCCTCTTATCTCTGCATGATCTAAAGTTTTCCTGCTCTGTGGGGAAAGATGCAGCCTCTTTCAAAGTGCCAGTGCCCCAGAGGACCCAACCAGATAGCCAAAGAGAGTAAAGTCATCCAACATGGAGGCCTGCAGGCTAACCAGGATCACAGGCCTCAGAGCACCTGCAAGCACCAGGCTGTCTGCAGCTTACTCAAGCTTTAAAGGACTTCTGAGGATGAAACTGCAGCCCTCTGGGCAGAAATACATCTTCTAGCTCTGAGCTTGCTTCTGGGTTTTCATATTCAAATTTTTAATCACAACTCCCCCTCCCCCCCATCCCACTGCTGGTCAGGGGCAGTTGCCATACAAAGGGTTCTCCCCTGTGACTACAGAGAGAGGTTGCATCCTTCTGCTGTGAGGGCTGCAGCCCGGAGAGTTATCAGCTTATCAGGCCTCCCAGAAGGCAGCAGCAGTCAAGGCAGAACCGTGGCTTTGCAATCTTTCCCACCAGAGACCTGGCAATTGAAATTTGAATTCTTATTTGGATTAAGACCAAAAATAGTTCTACAAGATGTTCTTCTCAAGACAGAATGGAAATCCCAATGGTTCTATATGTGGAAAAAATGGAATGAAAAAATCAAATTCATGAAACTGTTCATATCCAGTCTTTGGAAATCTCTCCTTTTGCTCTATTCTAGCAACAGAAAATTCCAAAATTTTGTTCTTAAAAAAGTGGAGCTTCCTGATAAGTTTCCTCATTTCCCTATCTTATCATGATGGTTACACCCTGGCTAAGCATTTGATTTTAGCCAAGCACCCTGGAACTTAAGCAGCTGTGAGCGTTTCTTTGGAATACCAGTTTCCTAGAGGCAATTTTATGGAACTCATTGGTTTGTTAAGGGCCTCTGGGATATTGCTGCAAAAGTCCTAGTTTTGACAGTGTTTGGAGACCCCTGTTTCAATAATGCTGCCACCTACCTCTATGTTCAATAGAAGAACATACTTTTTATGCCAATAAATGTCATCAGGATAAATAACAATCTTATCTGACCTTTTAGCAGCTTCTACTCCCACAATTAAAGATAATTTATCTTATGAATCCTTCAGTAGTCCCTACCTCTCTGTGTAAGAAAGGAGCTCTGAAAGAGATTCAAAGCCTTTAGCTGCCCTTGCCTCCAATGCAGTTTCAGCATTTCTTTTTGACCCACTTTTTCTGGACGCATCTTAAGTGATGCTGAGTCTTAGGAAAAGATTTAGACCAGTACAAAACCACACAACTAGGGCAAATACATAGTGGATGGAGGCCTGACCAACAATTTTGTTTCCTGCCTAAGCAGGGGATTGGACGTAGACCTTCAAGGTCCCTTCCCTTCCAATGCTGTTATTCTATTCTATTATTCCTATTCTATTATTCCTATTCTTTCTATTCTATTCTACTCTACTCTACTCTACTCTATTTTCTGTTATCTATTATATTCTTGCAACCCTCCTCATTCTAGTGTTACACTGACTAGAAATTCTAAAGCCTGTATTGTACTATGGTTAAGGGAGATCAGATTGGAAAAGAACATAATAGCTTGAATGTGGAGGGGCCTCAATATTCTATAATTCAAAGGATTACCTGCATCCTAAAAACTAGAGAGGAGCCAACTGTTAAATGCTACATCCAAATGCCTTCATAGACAAAGATGACAGATTGCCTATATGGTGCAAAAGCAGTCATAGTTGATTGCAAAATGCAGAATGGTGCACCAGTCTTAGCTTTGACCTCATACACTCCAATCAACTGAGTCAGCTTCTTGGTCCACCTAATCCAGTCTTGTCTCCACTGAGGGTAGACAGGCAGCCAGAGAGGAAACCCAAAGCTGTTCTGCATGCAAAACACACTGTGCCACAATGCTGCAGTTCTCTTTCTAGACTGGCTCCTCTTTTAAATTTCTTACAAGTTCATCCATCTCATCTGCACTCCACTATTGTTCCATTCATTTACAGCATAGTCCAAGAGCGAAATTAGAAACACAATACAAGACGAAGATAGTAAAAAAGAAAAGCCATTGGAGACAGATGAATTTGGTCTTACCCTGACACCACCTGCTCATCAGTGAGAGGACAGGGCTCTCTGAAAATAGGAACAGGGGCCATAAGCACCACTCAGAAACAAAACTGGAGAATCAACCAGAGAAAAATCACACAAGGCACACTATTCACACACTTATAAAATGGGACAATGGAATCCTGCCAGTTTTCACAGTTACAAATAAATGTTTCTGAAGTAAAATGAAAACAATGAAACTAATGTATACCACACCACATCACCACCACCCGTATACATTGATGGCTTAAGTGGAAAGGAAGAAAGAGTCTTGCAATGGCTGCTCATAGTGCAGCAGGTACCATGGCCTTCCCCCAAAGAGACAGCAGAATAAGAGATGGGCAGGCAGGACAGAGCATGCAGGAATGTCTCAAGGCTGCTGGAATAATGAATCTGGGCTCCAGGGACTTAGCAGGCCCTTCCTTCATGGCCACTGCTACTGCACAAACTATTCAGGGAATCCCATGGTTTGGAATTATTTTTCCAAAATGTGTGCCATTCCTTCACCACCTGATCAAGTGCAGTCCTTTCCTTTCAGGTCACAGAAAGCAGCCGCTTTCAACCTTCTATACTATGGAGACTCAATGGAGCATCTTTTTCTATTCCTGAATTCTGCTACAGCAGAAGAAACCTGTGCATTGTACTACATGAGAACCATTAAATTATGGCTGGTCACCTCTTCAACAGTTCTGGACAAGAGAGAAGGCAGTTCAGGACCAGAGTGGGACCTGCAACTCTTCTTGTAATCACAAACTCCAAATGCTTTGGTTCATACCCGATAGCTAAGAACCAAGAGAGGGCTAAGTCCAGTTCCATGCAGTTTTTCTTGAAAATTCCCCAGGTTCAATTCTAGAAGCTGAATAAAAAGCCAAGGAAAGCCAGGGTCTCTTGGCAAATGGGAATTCTAGAGCTTTCCCCCACCCTCCCCCTCCCCCTCAGAACTACCAGCAGGGAAGAGTTGCCTCCTCCCATTGCTAACAGCAGAGGGGCAAAAAAACTTAAAGATCATTCACTGGGATAACTGTAATTATTAAACAGTACAAGAGTTGGATAGAACATTTTTATATTTTCCTCAAAACCATGACATTCAAAAACCCCTTCACAAAAAAGAATTGAGCTCATCTTTGCCAACCAACATGCCCATGAACAGGAGATCTGCAAAAAAGAACCAAGGAAATACATACCTGGAATCTCCATCTGGATCTTCTACATTGTCACCAATATTGTTTACCGCATACCTACTCCTTGATGTTCCTAAAACAAAATTGGAGGGGGGGGGGGGACGTCAAGCCTGGAGACATTACTTGGTCCCATTCACACAGCACATTTTGCATGGTGATGGGGAGAGAGGCAGTATATTTTATGGGAATCCTAGCATCTTCCTCAGACAACTAACCCAGAGGCATGTTTTGTGCAAGTGTCACCTGGATCAAACCTACCAGGTGATTAACTGCCCTTTCAAAACTGAGATGAAGAAGTAGGCTATGCAAAAATCTGCTTTGGGGGGACAGAATGAGCAAAAAGGGTAGATGAAGAAGTTCTCCCCAACTCTCTTCATAGTGTTACTGACTCCACGCATATATTTTAAATTCCTTTCTCCTCACTGAAAGGAAAATATTCCAGGGGAATAATAGCCAGTCTCCTTAGCAGCAGTATCTTGTGCTGCCAGCACTTTTAACCAGAACACTTACATGGTACAAATACACCATGAAACACAAAGATTGGCTTTTCACATTAAGCACAAAAGAAGCATTCTAGTGATCAGTTAAGCTCACCCTTTCTATTTTTTCATTCTCTAACCATAGTTTGTTTGTTTATTTATTGAATTTATATTGCCGCCTATTTGCCCATGGCGACTCAACGCAGCTTACAGAAAAAAAACACATTTAAAACAATAAAATAAAAAGAATAAAATAAATTAATAAAATCACCCCACAGCCCAGCCCCAGTGACAGCAGATCACACGAGCCATTTAATGGGCTCCATCCCGCTCTGGGTTCCCCAGGCCTGCTGGCAGAACCAGGTCTTCAGAGCCTTCCTGAAGAGAATTAGAATGGGGGCCATTCTAATCTCTGGGGAGGATGATGTTCCAGAGAGAAGGAGCCACCACGGAGAAGGCCCTTCTTCTGGGCCCCATCAGGTGTATCTCCCTCGGGGATGGGACCTGCAGCATCCCCTGCCTCCCCGCTCTGATGGGTCGGGTAGATGTGACCAGCAAGAGATGGTCCTCAGATAAGGTGGTTAACAGAGGGACTTTCCCATCTTTCATTAATAAGTCATCTGATATTTAGGAAGTTTCCCAAGCAGCAGTCACAGGAACTGGCATGTAAAAAAGCTAATTGAGCATGAACTGATCAAAACCATCAGCATGACACTGTTGAGGAATTGATGCTCCGGCCTACCTACGCCTGCCCAGAAAGACAGCCAGGAAAACCGTAGGATCTTGAAACCCCTGAACGGGGGATAACTCCACGCGAACCTCTCTCACTGAAGCACTGACTTCAACCGTGAAATCAAGAGAAATCATGGCCGAACGTGAACGGGGCCGCTTCCCTATCTTCCGTCAGGAGGCAGAGCTGCAGACGGCGCCCAGGTGGCAAAGGCAACGCCCAGCTCTCCTGCACAGCTGGAAGGGCGACTGGGCCAGCGGCCGGGGAAAGGCAACCTCAAAGGCCACGAGAACTCCTGGGGGCCCCGGGGAGAGCCGCCCGGTCGGCAAAGGGGAGGCCGGCCACCGGGTCATCCGAACGGCCGGAGCACAGCGAGGGTGCCGGGTCACCATAGCAACGGCGGCGGCCAGGCCTTCCGGGGCGGGGCGTCGACCCGCCCACTGCGCGCGCGCTAGTTCCTCACCGATCAGGGCGGCCGGGTTGACCGGCCCTCGCTGGAAGGGGAAGCGGAAGAGCAGCTTGTTGCCTCGGCTGCCGGAGCTCACCAGGATGACGCTGACGGGGCTAGAGGTGTCCCCCATGCTGCTGCTGCTCTCGCCCGTGCAACCGCCTCACCATAGAGTGGGAGCCGAAAGGGTAGAAGGCCCATCGGCCTTTGACAGCCGGACGCAGCGCCTGCGCGGTCGTCACCCTCTCCTGCCAGCTGTTTGTCGTCACTTCCGTTTGTCTTCCGGTAGCGGGACCACCTCCTTCAATTTGCCGCTTAGGTCTAGGCGAAGGTCGGGGACGAAAGGCGCTCAAGTCCCACCGCTTCCCCCCACCCACCCCCGTGCTTGGCCGGGGCCTGTCTTACCAACCGGGAAAGCCGCGGGGCACGCCAGAAACGGGGGGGGGGGGGGACCGTTGCGTCCGCAGTCTTCCCGTAAACAGGCGGCGCCTCGGCTAGGGAATCCGGGCGGGCTCGGAGCCCCGCCTCAGTTTGGCAAGCGGACGATAAGGCCCTAAGGGCGCCCTGGCTTTGGAGAGATACGCCCCCCCCCCCGTCCTTCTGTCTCCAAGCGAGGGCGGCGTGGCCGGGCCTTCCGAACGAAGGCAAGAAGGAGCCCTGCGGCCCAGAAAGAAGAGTTGGGAGAATATCTGCTCTTTTCAAATTGATTTAGCCCCAACTGACAGAAAAAAGATGGATATGTATTTCAAAAATGCTATGTAACATTAAAAATAAATGACCTGGGGAAATTAATTGTAAACAGAGCTCCCAAATGTTGATCAAATTACTTAAATTATTAAATTATTTCCTTTTACTGGAAAAAAGCTATGATAGATTATATTACCAATCAAGTGTTTACCAATTCTTCCAGTATTGTTTCATTTCATCTGGTAAAAAGCATCCTACCTTGTTTTACACATTTTTAAGTACCGGAAGCGACAAACTCCACGTACACAGCGTAACAGGAGAGGAGTTCAGTGTCACTAATAAATCTGATTTTCATTTGCTTTACTATCACTTGGGAGTCCCATGGCTAATCAAGCAGTTTGGTGGGGAGGAGCACAGCAGTAAAATGAGAAAAGGGCAAAAGGTATTCCCATATATCTGCTCAGAATTTCAGATTTTGCCTTTTTGTGCTGAAAGCAATAATGCTTGGCTGGAGCCTCCTATGTGCTTGCTAACTGCAAGTTAAAAAAATATGTTACTAAATTAGGAGGAGAGGCAGTTCAAATTATCCCAACCAAAAGGTTTCTTGGAAGTTGAGAGTCACACAGACTTATATTCCTGCACACTTGACATCAGTGTAGGAAGCTGAATGCAGCCTTCTGGTTTCATTAGTATTTATTCAACAGAATGGGAACTCCCAGCACATTTTTATTTGTTTGCTTTGTTCGCTGTTCCTAGTGTCTTCACATCCCAATTTGCATGGTGCTGCAGGGAGGCTTCTGCTCTTAAGCATGCATGCATGTGCGCGCACATACACACTTTTATCCCAAATACTCAAGCAGAATCCAAGGTTGGCATGACAAATTAACTCCCCATTAAATGTCTGGAGAAATGGGATGGCCTTTCTCAAGATGCAGTCCTGCAAGGCATTGAGGTTGCATGGCAATTGGGCTGGGTTTTTGTGTCAGCCATGCCCAATGGGAGGCAAGTCTGTGTTTCCCATTGTCAGGAAGAGAGCAGGAAGGCCCTGTAGAGGGTTCTTGCACCCCACCTCACCCCCCCAAAAAAGGCAATTTCCTATGGATGGGGAGAAGGACATTCATGAGGCAGCAGCCTCAGGCTGGCTTGGCCTTTTCCCTTCACTAATGGCTGCCTTCTAGTAAAAGCTCTGGTTCTTCAGCATTTCTTGGCAGCACTTTTTTTATTATCCTTCTGGAAGGAAGAAAAAGTGGAAACAATCGGGTGACAACCAGTTTGGTGTATACAGTTCAAGTGCTGTGAGTCTAGCTATTCGTAGAGCTGACGAAACCTTTAGGACAGGAGACTGGGTTCTAGACCTGACTTAGGCATGAAAACCAGTTGTTGATTTTAGGCCAGTCACTTGCACTCAGCCCAAACCACTTCATAGGGTTGTTGAGAAAATAGGAAGGTATATTAGGTATGTTTGCCACTTTAAGTCATTTATAAAGAATAAAAATGGGGGGTTTGTGTCCCCAACATGTCCTAGAGGTAAGTAAGAGCTTAAAAATATTAAATATTCAACTTAGGTTGTAGGACATTAACAGGTAGGCTGCTTTCTCCCCTCGTCTTATTGGTCTGTAGATTTGTAGATGGACCCAGGGTTTCTTTTTTGCCTGTCCAGGTAGGCTGGGAAAGAAAGGACAAGGCCAAACCACTGCCTAACCCAGATTAGGGTGCAAACTCTAAAAATCTTACTTTCATGCACATAGGAAGCCAGGACTCAGCCAAACTATGTTATTTAGCATATTGGCAGGGGGGGTTGTAAACTCAGCCAGCTGTGGTTAAGTAATGGCTGTTAAGAAGCTAATACTGACTTTTACTTATTTACTTCCTGGACGGATTAGACCCCTCAGTACAGTACCTGAGCTGTAAAGCAGGACCACTTTGGGCAATCATAATATTGATTGGTGAAGGGGAACGATATTCTGGATGCATATATTCTGTTTATCTTGTTTCACTGGTCTTTTTTATTTTCTAAAGTGCCCAGTCAGGTGGAATCACCCATTCTTTAAATGTTTAGGACCTCTGAGGGGAGCTCAGTGTGACAGGCAGGGGCTTTTCTTCCAAGCACAGCTGTGTCAGGATTAAGACTGAACTCCTGGGTCAGGAGCACTTTTCCTTCCCATCCTAAGTGCCCTTGTGTCTTGAGAGTCCAGCCACACACACACAGGCTACCTTTAGTTGTCCCACAAAGCCGCTTCGGAATTTCAGGATCGAGGCGCTCTCCGCAGGTCGGGCATTTTTCCTGTGAATCGGCTGAGGCGCTCGACGGAAGATCGAGGAGAGTCCTCTAGAGGAGACCCCCTTTTGCCTTCGAGCAATTCCCCCGAACGCGGTTCAAGGGCTGGTCTGGGAAGCCGCAGCGAAACGAGTCCCGCCCCAGCGCGCAGTAGCGCTCCTGACCGCGACGGCGATAAGATAAGAGGGGCGGACCGAGGAGGGGGCAGCTATATAAGTGACGGTGGCGTCCCGGCTGCCAGTCTGCTTCTGCCTAGCGATCCACAGGCCCTCCCTCGATCTCCTCCTGCTCTGCCGCAACTATGGTGCTGACCGCCGAGGACCGCAAGCTGCTTCAAGCCTCCGTTTGCAAACTGGACTGTCGCCTCGAGGACATTGGCGCAGATGCGCTGAATAGGTAGGTGGGCGGGCGGGCGGAGCCTTCCTTTCCCACGACAGGCGCCCACTGCTTTCCATTTCCCTGCCACCGGGGCCCCCTGACGTACCCTTTCCTTTTCCCTGCCGCAGGTTGTTAATAGTCTTCCCGCAGAGCAAGACCTACTTCTCCCACTTTAACTTGAGTCCCGGCTCGAAGGACATCGTCCACCAGGGAGAGAAAGTGGGCAAGGCGCTGGACAGCGCCCTGAAGCATCTGGACGACATCCGTGGCACCCTCTCCCAGCTTAGC
>JANHFM010003030.1:135775-148471 GCA_032468115.1 Grayia smithii
GGGAGGTGAGATCGTGCCTAAATACCACTGTACCTGGAAAAAAAATGGGGGGGGGGAGGGAGGGCAATGGGAAGAGAAGATGGGGTGGTGTGGGGCAGGGCAAGGAGGGGAAGTTATCCTCCCGGTGACCATGCCGCCGCCGCGCATTTTGCGCTTAGTCTCCTTACCTTCTCGGATAGTAAGCCGCAGAAATGCAATATTCGGGACTCAAATCAGCGCTTGGGAAGAAAACGGAGAGGAGCCGTAAGCTGATCTGGGGATGCTTTGAATGACATTTAAATCCCCAGTAGCAGAGCGAGACCCGAAATGCTTCCTTGCAAATATGCCTGCTGCCGTTGCTGATGCTGCCAGCTCCTTCCCTCCACCGCCACTTCCTCCTCCTCCTCCTCTTCCTCCTCCACCTCCTCCTTCTTCTCCTCGTCCTGCAAAATCCCACTTGGAACGGCCGGGAATCTGTGCTGCTTCATTGAACGGGTACGGGGCCGGAGTGCTCGCCTTGCCTGGGATGGGCACGGGAAAAGGGGGAGGGGGGGGGAAAAAGAGAAATAAGCGGAAAACACTCGGATTCTTCAATTACGTCTCGAAACACTTAATTTGCTGCAGGAGAGAGTAAGAAGCGGGAGGGGGAGCGTGGCACGCCGCGCGAGGCGGAGGGGCATCGGCGCGCGCAAGGAAGATGTGAACTGTGCGCGGAGAGGAGACGCCGAAAGCCTCCACGGCTCCTCAATCAACGTTTAGTCATTCCTCGCACATAGACCATGACAGCTACCCAGCCCCCACCGCCCGCTTGCTGGTCTCCTCGGCTCGCCTTCGGGAGGGCTGGAAGCAGCTCCCCGCAATCGGCCAATCCCACCCTTCTCCCACTCGCGTCGCTTTCGCCCTCGCCGTAACGGCGCGAAAGCGCGCCATCAAAAGCCGGCGCGAAAGAAAGAGGCCCTTCCTTCCCAGAGAAACCGCTTCTCGGCACCCCGCGCAACACCGAGGACTGGGTGCCTAGATTCTCTCCCCCCCCCTCCTCCTCCTCCTCAGCTCGGCATTAGCAGTGGGGGAAGAGCCGGGCTCTTTGACGGTTATATATGTTCCGCAGAGGCCACCGGAACAGAAGCTCCGAGAGCTAGCCTGGGGGGAAAAACGGGCGGCGGCGGCGGCGGCCTGCACAGCTCGGCGCTTCACTTCACTTGGAGCCGCCAACCGATATCGGGAGCCACAAGCCAAGAAGCGACCTCAGGGCGCGCCACTCCTTCCTTCTCACCCTTAGCGGGTCTTTAGCGAAGAGAGAGCCTCGGGCCCCGAAGTGCGGGTGTGAGAGAAAGGGAGGGGGCGGGGGATATAAAATGTTAAGGACAATAACTCTTTGCTGGTCGTGAGAGAGAGAGAGGTGGTCTGTTACCGGCCAGGCTTCCCACACGTGTACATAACATGGCACAATTATGTCTCGGCCACCTTTTGTTGTTCTGTGCCATCTTTATCTGTCCCAGTTTTCAAGGAGTGTTTTCGTTTCTGATTAAAGAAATGTTACCATGGATACAAACTGACAGGCTTTGCCAACTCTTCTATTGTGGATGTGGTTAGGTGACTCCTAGGGATTGGGCTCAGCTCAGCTCTTCTAGGACATTTTGAGAGGATGGAGACATGCCCTGTTTTCTCGCACCTGCATTGTCCTGCAGGGACATCATAGGTTGGGCAGTAAGAGAAGCTGGTTCTTTCACACTCGGCTCTCCCGCTTACCTGTCAGATCTGAGCCAATTTCTATTTTCGAGACCTGGGTCGCTCACACACGACACTAGCTCACCGGCAATTGCTATATAAGGCTACATAAAGAAATGGGAGAGCAACCTTGCTTCATAGCTCAGCCCCCTTACATCTATTCTTAGGTTATCTTTGAACACAGGTTTAATAGTGTTCTATGTGAGCACTAAAACCATCTCTAAAAGGAGACTCATGGTAGCTGATATCAGCTATTAGCTGGGCTCCCCTTGAATATATTTGTACGAACACTTGCACAAATGAAAGTGAATTTTAATAGATGGTGGAACCCACTGCTTTAGCCATCTGTCAAAACACACCTTATCCTTATCTCACACTAAGAGTAACTGGTGGATATTTTACTACCATGTAGTGTGGTTTCATAGGAGGAGAGAGGCAAAACAGTGCCTATTTCTTAAAATGGGGTGTCTGAAAATCTGTGTGAGAAATACAGATGAGCTCCAGGAGCCACAACCAGGCGCCCTCCTTTGCCTTCCTCTGAGCTACCTGTCTTCAGGGTGCCTCAACTGGGCCACTGAGCAATAAAGTTGTCTTTGAACCGCTGCCTGCCTGCTGCACTAGCTTTTGGGGCTGGAGGGAAGAGCAGGACCCTATGGCTGCTGGGAAGAGACTCTGAGTGTGTGCCTGCCTTTGAGTTGGTGTTGATCCCTGGTGGCTGCCTGGGTTGGTCCCTGCAGTTTTCTTGGCAAGATTTGGGGAGTGGTTTGTCTCTGCCTCCTTCTTCAGATGGCTGAGAGGAGTGACTGGTCCAAGGTTATCCATACCAGTGGACTTCTGGTTTCTAGCCTGGTGCCTTAACACTATACCAAACTGGTTCCCTGCTTGCATATAATAAAAGAAAAGGGTAGAACCCTGCCATTACAGCTAAGAACAAGCAAGGAACCAAACACATTTCTTTGCCTCTGGGTGAAATCAGGCTTGTCTCCCCTCCCCAAAATCCTATCCCAGAGCAGCCTAAGGAGTAAGGAAACTGGGGTGTTCGCTGTGGCAATAAGACCAGAGGTGCAGGAGAGCTAGAAACAGGGTTGGCAAACTTACTTTGCTATTTGGGCTATATCATGCAATAAGTCCTCTCCGTCTGCCCCATTTCAGAAGCACACTTTTGAGCACTTGGGAAACAAGAAATTGGGAGCAGGGAGGGCCATGGAGAGCCAGTGGCCATTGCCAGAAATATATTCAGAGTAAACATTCCTTTCCCAACACCTCCCAATTCTGGGGGTCCTTCCACAGCCACAGCAAAGGTGGAGCTCACTCCTCCAAACTGCTGTTCCTGCCAGCAAAAGGCAAGTGAGATGCACACCGCTATAGAGGAAGACATTGTCCAGCTCAGGACCCTCAGCCACAGATGAGCTAAGCCCAGCCCTTGGCTGAAGGAGGGACAGTGGACGTGGCAGAGCCTGCCATCTGAGAAACAGGGAAGGCTGGACCACCAGTTGCAAGGGCTGCACTAGGGTCACAATGGACCAATGGCCAGCATTTCCTTCTGGCAAGGTCAACCTGGAGGGAAAGGGGGGTTCTCCCTCATTTCAATAAAAGGGCTATTTAGGATCCAGGGCAGGGACTAATGGTTGCCACTGTGCATCTGGTCCATACTCAACCCCCAGGAAGACAGTGACCAGACCTGTGCAGATAATTTCCCTCATTTGTGCAACTTTACCATGAATCTTGGACACCTGACCATTAAGACCCACAAACCACTTTGGCCAGAGTCCTATCTTAGCAGAGGCCAAGTCACACGGTGAATAGGGGGCTGGGGTGCTTTCAGCACCTGTGTCAGCACCCTGCCTGGACTCAGCACCTCCAAGCTGCACAGGTACCCCTCAATTGCCCGAAGTCCTCTGGGGCTACAGAGGTTTAAAGCTGTGATAGATAAACAACTTTCTGTTGAACTTGACCAAGGGGCCTCCCCCTGCCTATTACTGCCAGTCATGGGAACACAGCCCCCCAGACTGCAGAGTCACCACCTCACATGCCCTAAGCTGGCCTTCTTCCTCTGTAACCCAACCTTCATTGAACTACTCCAGAGCTGGCTCTACTTGCCTGACAGCTGGAGCTGTGGAGGGAGGGGGAGCTCCTTGTCTCAGTGGGAAAACAAGGAGACCCACTCAAGCAACCCCAGGCAATAGAAGCCCATCTTGATGGCAAGTTATGTGTCACAAAAGCCAAGCACACTGGGCTAAAAAAACCATGCCTCAGGTAACCATGGTGCAAACTCTGCTGGGACTAGTCCCACCCCTGTGCATGCAAGCACATACGCGCGCACACACATACACAAACAATACCTGTGTATCTTTTCATGGGCTGAGGTGTCCTGGAGAATTCAGAAGAAAGGAGCACCACATGGAGGAGAAATAACCAGCACTTTATTCAAGGACTCATTTCATTTCATTATTTTTTTTTTCATTTATTTCTTATTTTATTTCCTCCAATATGAGCACAATGAAGTAGGGGCCCACTCCCCAATTGCTTAATGTCAGTCAGGGCTTGTTCAAAGCTTCTGTTCTTGTGCATAAGCAGCTTCAATTTCTTCTCGAAGAATCAAGAAGAACTTCTCCCAGGCTAACTGGGCATCATCTGTAAACTCTTCTTTGAGGAGATCTTGGAAGACAGAGAGAATGGCCTGAAATAGGAACTAGGTAAAGGCAGAGCTATGAGAGGACAGTCTGAGACAAGCGTTACAGGACTCCCACCCACATCCAAGATCACTCACCCCGAGAGCCTCCAAAAGGGAGCTACCATGCAAGCAAGGGCACCCCCGCCAGACGCTCTATCTTTCTACAGAAGTTATCATGGCCCACTGGGGTCCAGATCATGGATACTGCAGGCAGCAGGCAGACAGGCAGGCAACTATGTGCCAAAAACTCCCCTCTGGGGAAGGGATGGCCACCATGCAGTTACCTCAGCTGCCCCTTGGCAGACCATGGGTCTGCTTCTCTTCTTGTGTACCTGGAACATGCTTAATGGGATCTTGTGTATGTTCTTGTGGCTTTCCACCAGCCGCTCAATGAGTTTGCAGGCTTGCTTCCAGTGACACATGCTTTCAATCAGCTGGTTCAGGGTCACCATGATCCTCCGGCCATGGAAGCCCACCTCTGGGATCATCATCAGGTCCCCTTCAGTCGGAATGTTCTTGAAATACTGCTTACTCTCTGGGTATTCTGTAAATAACCTGAGCAGGAGGAAAAGAGGCAGGCAAATTTTGCTCAGCTGCTCTCTCTGTGCTGAGGTGGACTGGACTGAGCAGTTCTGCATTATATTGCAATAGCACTTGCACTTATATACCGCTTCACAGGCTTTAGAGCCCTTTCTAAGTGGTTTACAGAGTCAGCATATTGCCCCCAACAATCTGGGTCCTCATTTTACCCACCTCGGAAGGACGGAAGGCTGAGTCAACCTTCAGCTGGTGAGAATCTATGCTCTTTATTTCCCCAGGCTGGCCAGGTACCTGGCCAAACAAGATTTCTCACCCCTGTCAACCAAAGGAATCCAGACGCTGGCATCTGAAAGAATGGAGGCCAGTGGCTTATTGGCCTAATGCAGGTCTTGGTCAGGGCTGAACTAGAGTGCTCAAAAGGCCAAGAAGAGGCAATGGCCAGACTGTTACTTGGGCTGCAGGTTCCTCTGCTGGTAGTTTGGTTCAGGCCTGACTGAAGACCTTAGCCTCAGGACATAAAAGAGTATCACCTCAACCTACCCAACCACATACCCTCTGTCTGATTTGTGCAGTGGGTCACTGGGGGAAGCTATGTTTATGGCCTCCAATGGGGTTAGGGGCCATGAGGGAGGGTCTCTTTGGTAGCAGCCTCCAGGCATAGAGCCAGAATATCCCCAGCTGTCTTTCTGGTAGCAGAAGAAACCATGTCACTTCTTCATCAGCAGTTGGACGGTTGTCATTTATAGTCTCTGTGATGTTATGTTTTCATTTTTTAACAAAATGTTTTCTTGTATTTATTAATCCGCTTCCAGGGGATGTTTAGCAACAAGAAATGAACCTCCCACTATTGGGAGGTTGGGCTTCCAAGAAGGCTGGGTCTCTTGGTAGACTTTCTCTGAGCACCAGACAGAGCTTCCACAAAAGGGGACTCAGTTTCTACTGCCAGTACCTGATGATAACAATTCTGCCATTTTCTTCAGCATTGTCAAACACCTTTCCCCAAATATCTCGGATCAGTTGCTGGTCCACTTCTGTCAGATTCTTCAAAGGATCTGAAGTGGGTGGTCTGGAAGAAAAAGAAGATGATGTTGCCTGCCAGGCTGTTGAACTGTTCCCACAGCAGGCTGAACGAGGCCAAATACCTAACAGAGAGAAGAACTTTGTTTCGCAGCTTTAGCTTTGTTTTGTTACCTGGGTATTTTGCAAACTCAATAAAGTAAAATAAAAATGGATGCATTTGGTAACAGCTAAGTGTATTATATGAACATGCCAGGAAAGTGTACAAGAGTTCACCCCAAATCACCATGATGCCAAATGATGAAAGGCATGACAGTGCACCAAGCTCTGTCCTCATGTATTTGCAATGTGGTGATTCCACCCCCTGGCCCACCCTCAACTTCAGTGTCTATGAGGGACAGAGTCTGAAAAAGCAGCCCTGAACAGTATGAAACTACCCTTGCTAATACTGGAAGCTGGCTAACAGCTGTTGGGTTTGCACATTTTACCTATAAAACTGTGAAGTAGTGAAATAGTTTGCCCCCTGAAGATGGGTGTGCTCCATCACCGAGGTTTTCAAGAAACAATGGGACAGACATTTTTTTCCAGGATGGTCTGAGGATTCCCAACCTGAGCAGAGGACTGGACTAAACAGCACCTTTGGGCACCAGAGACCGGTTCCAGGGAGAAAGATTTTTGGTGGACTGGAGGGGACGTGCACCCACGGATGCTGCCTGCACCCATGGACGGGGCTTTGCTTGTTTGCACAGCCCAGATGCTGCCATTCTGCAGACCAGTGCCAGTCCATGGACCAGGGGTTGGGGACCCCTGGACTAAAAGACTTCTAAGATCCTTTTGACTCTTTGATTAACGCCTCCAATTGCCTTAACATGACTTACATACATAATGCAATTAGCTAGCTTCCATACTATAGAGACATAAATTAAGTAACCACATTACCCATTAGAAGAGCTCTGTATGACTTGATTTTTAAAATGGGGCTGATTTCTCCTTTGCCTCTATGTTTCTATGATCAGCAACAATGCTCTGAAAATGGTGACTGCAGTCCCCACCGGCTCTTCATTATTTCCCTGAAAAAAACTGTACCTGCCTTTGGTGCTCCTGGCCTGGGCAAGAAATACTGAAGGCATGTGGTGTGGGTGGGGAGGTTTCTGGGGTCTGCCCTTTCCCCATCCCAGGGCCTCCACCCTGCCAAAGCAGCCCTTGCACACAGCCTCCAAGGGACATTTCTCAGTGCTGAAGAATATGGGATGCATGAGGATGTGGGGGAATTTTGAAGAATTCTGGAGGACAGAGCTGAAAATATGAGAATAAACTTGCAAAATTCCTCTCATGGAATATTGTGAAGAGGCAAGCCTTTTTCATGAGATAAAAGGGATGTGGTGAACCTGAGCTTGAACACTCAGGCTGCTTTGGGGAGCACAGAAAATAAAGGCACTGAAGAACTTCTTGGTTGAGAAGCAAAACTTCTTGAAAGAAAAAACAGAAAGCCCAACTGCCTTTTGAAAAGCACCTTTGGGACAACCAGGACCTGGATGACTGGGAGTCTCTAGAGACACGGAAAATAAAGTTGCCAATGTTGTAGCTCCCTTGCTCATTTTTAGGACATGACTGTATTTGGCATCATAACCTATCAGGTTCCACTAGGTTTCAAGATGGTCACATCTCAAATCAGCATTTTGTTTTAATTGGATCAAAAGGTTCAGAACATGACAACATCAAACCGGGCAGAGCAAAACAGGACAGGCTTGGTTGTGCTTCGTAGGTAGAACGCCTAGAATTTAGCAGCTGGTCATTATGAATCCTTTCTTTTTCACAGGGCAGAATCACTTATTTATTTAGTATTCCACCCTTATTATTTTTACAAATAACTCAAGGCAGTGAACATATCTAGTACACGTTCCTCCTATTTTCCCCCCACAACTCTGTGAGATGGGTTTAGCTGAGACAGAATGACTGGGCTACATCACCCAGCTGGCTTTTATGGCTAAGCCGAGACTTAAACTCATGGTTCCGTAGTCTAGAGTGGCAAAAAACCAGAGGGAGCTTGAGGCCACCTTTCCCAAATAACATTCCCGGCCCTGGGTCCCGCTGCCGGCCACTTCAGGAATGCCCCGGCAGCCGCCCCTTCACCCGCCAGGCAGTTGGCTGAAGCGCCGTGGACCAGTCTGGGGCAGCGGGCGACTCACCCCACCTTCAGCTTCCCGCTGGCACCCCCAAAGACGGCCATGACTGGCCCAAGGGAGCGCCCGTTAGGATGGAGAGGGGGGCGGGTGACGAGTTCGCGGAATCTTCCGGCGGCCGCATTCCTGGGCAGTTCGAGGGGGGCGCAGGCCAGGAGATGCTACCCCCTCCTCTGCCGTTCCAGCGCCGAGCAGAATCACGCGGGGGGGGGGCGAGCCGTGCCAGGTCGAAGACAAAGGCTGGCAATGAATTTGCTGGCCGCGGGCCGAGGAAGCCGAGCTCACCAGCCCCGAGTTCCGGCCGGGCGCCTGAGGGTGGAGCCCGTTCGCCCCCGCCCTTGCCTTCTTCCCGGTCAAGCGCCGCTCGAAGCGCGTGCCCAACTGCCTTTCCTCCTGCCCCGCGGGTTCCCCCTGGCGCCACCGCCGGCCGCCCGACCAGTCCGGCTCTGGAGCCTTGGAGGAGATGGCTGGCGCTTCGGTCGGCCGCTGCCCGCTGCTCTTCCTGCTCCTCGCTGCCGCTGCCCCCTCGCTGCCGGAGAAGAAGGAGGCTGAGCTGGCCGAAGGCGCCGAGGGTGAGCCGCGCATCCGGCGCTGGATCGGGGAAGCCGCGCCCGCTACTTTGACTCGACCGGGCGCGGCCCTCCGCCCGTTCTCAGAGGCGCGCACGGTGCGGCTTCCCCTAGTCGTCCCAGGTGCCTCTCCTCTGGCAAGCGGGCTGAGGGCGGCGGGCCAGCGCCTGCTCTTCTGCTGGGGGCCGAGGAGGGAGCCTGTGCTGCTTTCCCTGGCACAAGCCCAGCAGCCCCCTTGGAAACGGGCCAGCGAGCAGGTGGCTCCAAAGGGCCTCATGCTGGCAGGGCTTTGTGGCATCTGGTCTCGGGCTTCTTCTTGGGCACCAGTGCCTCGGAAGGGTGGGCCAGTGCCCATGGACTCGGGGGCAGGGGTTGGCTTTCCTGGCTTCCATTCCTGGGTCAAGGACGCTGGGCTTCAGAGTAGGCTGCAGGCAGGCACATTGTCTTGCAGCAGTCTCAACAGGGTGCTTGCTTCCTCCCTGCCCTCCTTCCTCTCTTACTGATACCCACCTCTAGATTTCCTTGCCTGGCACAACTGTTCCTGGCGACATGCAGGTTGTCAGGGCAGCAGGAGCAGTATCGTGCCTTTATCCAAAAGTCTCAGTGGCTGGCTGTGCCCAGCCCTCACCATGCCCAGCCCTCAGGCAGTGGGAGAGAAGACTGAGTCCTCTTTTCCGGAAATGGGCTTGTTGTGCAAGTCCAGTGCAGTAATGCCTGCAGGCTGGGGTGTGCCTGCCTGCTTGCCTGCTTGCCTGCCCTGGATAGCTGTGCTCTCTGACTTCCTCCCAGGACTCTCAGAGGTCTCATAATGGACACATAGACACTTCCTGCTCAGACACTGCCTGTGTGGGTGATGGTCACTCCAAGGTCATTCCTGGGCCAGCCAGCCAGTTTATTGCCCCAGAGCAGCTACTGATACCCACCTGAGACCTGCAATGTAGACAATGGCACTTGTGGCCAGTCAAGCCACATGTCATTCATTATGTGCTTGACCAGTAGCCCAGCCCCTCCCCACCAGGTCCTGACTGCAGCTATGGCTGGCCACCTGAGGGCTCTCTATGTGGTGGTTCTTTTCTTCTCAGATCCGGCATTTCTTTCTGAGTATTTTTCCCAGAGCTCACAGACGCTGTCCTTCTACAGTTGGTATGGAAGTGCCAAAATTTTCCGTTTCCGTGTCCCAGAGGACACAGTGCTGTTGCGATGGCTCCTGCAGGCTTCCAGAGACAAAGGCCCTGGATGTGGCAAGACTCAGGTCACCTTGTGAGTCTCCCCTGCTGCTGCTGTGGCAAGGAGCACCAGAGGGCTCAGGGTCTCTGTCACAAGGGCCTGAGAAAGTGATTGATCTCTTCTCTTGACCTGTGTCCTCCAGCCACATCCGCTATGGTGCCCCTCCTGTCATCAACCCCCTGGGCACACAGTTTCCTGCGAACACAAGCATCCCTCCTTCCTTCAGCCAGTCTCTGACCTTAGATGCTGCCCTGCAGAATAGCACTTTTGTTAACCTCACTAACCCAACTGCTGGGGACTGGTTTCTCGCTGCCCACCTGCCTGCAGCATCAAGCAAGATTGAGGTGAAGGTGAGAACTGGGCTGGCAAGAGTGAAGGAAACAGCCTACAGGAAATGTGGAAGTCCTGAGCCCATATCTGTGGTGCTATACAGGAACTGGAGCTGGAATTGAGTAGGGCAGTTTCCCTGATTGGCTTTTCTGCCTGCAGGGTTTCTCCAAGTCTTGCAGCTACACCTTCCAGCCTGACCTGTTTGTGCTGCGCCAGGTGGACGTTGTAGTCCTTGAGCCTGATGTGCCTGTGCAACAGGTTCTGTCCAAGGGGGCTAATAGGCCACTTCATGCCAAGTGAGTAGCATGGGATGGGGGGTGGGATGCATCAGCTGGCTCCTTTAAGTCCAAGAAGCATCTGCTGACTTCCTTGGGCCCTCTGTCTGCACCGGAAATGTGTTACAGGATCTTTGTCCCTGAGTACACTGCTGGGATGCACTTTGAGCTGGGGAAATGCATGGAGAATGGTTCTGCTGCGGCTTGTGCCCTTCAGGTCACCTTGGGTTCGGCTGTGCTCTCTTGGTCTTCCCAGAAGGTGCTTCACTGCCTGGAGGCCTGCAGCATCTTCTTGGCTTCCCCACCATGGGGAAGGTGGATTTGGATCACAGTGGAGAGCCTTGGTGGTGCCAGCACCAACATGTCCTTTCAGATGGTGGTGTTCTTCATAGGTGCGTGCCCCTGATCAGAACGCTTGGAATCGGGAACGAGTTCTGGCAACCATGGGGATCTGAGCAAAGGCTCTCTCCATTCCTGTTCAGACCTCTGCTGCTTCTTTCTTTTTTCATCTGACCAAGAGAGTGGTGGCCCCTGCTTTGAGGAAAGGGAGTTTCCACCCAGAAGGGTCTCTTGCCCTCCCCATTTCTCCTGCCCATTGTGTGGTGAGCATATGCTGGCTTCTCTCCTTGCAGCATGCAAGCCAAGAGATGCAGCCTCCTTCCTTGGCTTTTACCAGAGGTTGAAGCAGAACCATGAGATGCCGATGCCGGGAGGCCACCTCAACAGCACATTACTTGCCATGGGCAGTAGCCACAATGCCTCTGGCCCAGGAAACCCCTGTCTGCGTGGCCAGCCAGTTGTCCGCGAGGACCTGGACGTTGTGTCTGTGCGTTTCCGCATTCTTGGAAATTCCACTGTGCCCGTTCAGAGTGATATTCCCACTCTGATGCTCCTTAACCTAAACTCAGGCATGGACAGCGGAGGGAACCTGGTGCTGAACCTGATGCTGAACCAGGTGAGAATGAACCCCTGCTGTGTGGAGGGCCAAGGGTCGACAGGTTTTGCCTCCTGCTAGAATTCAGAACTGGGATCAATTTTGTTATTGCAGACTTCCACAGGCCTTGGAAATGCCACGGTGTTAGCCTGCTTGAGCCCCACATCTCCTGCACTTTCCCTGAATGACTCCTGGGGCTGCTGGACAGGTATGTGGCCAGCAGAGCTGCTTGCCAATAGTCCAGATGACTGTACTTCCCCTTTCCTGGAGCACCTGTGCATTTACTCCCAATAATGTGATGGTTTTCAAAGGACATGGACCAACAGCAGTTGATTTGCTTGCTTCTTCCCCTCCCACTCAGCCTTCACTCAGGGCTACCTCCTGAATGTGAGCATGTCCTCCAGGGAAGCTGCAGTCATTGTCCCTTACCCACAGTCTGATAGCTGGTATCTGTCCCTGAAGCTGCTCTGCCCAAAGGAATCAGAGTAAGTACTGGATCTCCAGGTCGGGCCTGGCTCTCTGCAGCACAAAGAGAAAACTGCTGCTGGAGTGGCTTTGTGCTTATCCCCACTCCCCCTGTTTTTATTTATTTATTTATTTATTATTTTATTCAATTTACATGCCGCCCTTCTCCCGAAGGACTTGGGGCGGCTCACAAAGATTAAAAGACAATAGACAATAGATTTTCCCTTTGTGGAGCTGGCCATTCCCAATAGGACTGAATGCTGCATTGTGGAATCTCCCTAGGTCCATCTTCTTTCTCTCCCCCTCTTGTATAGAGACTGTGATCAAGCTCAAGGCCAGGTAGCCATGCTTGCCTACCTCACACCCTGCTTTGATGATTGCGGGACCTACGGACAGTGCAGCCTCATGAGACGCCATGGTTACCTCTACACAGGCTGCATTTGCAAGGCTGGTAAGAGAGATCCTAGCCAGCACTCTCTTGCTCCTGTCCCCCAGGCCACTCCCAGGCCTCCCAGCCAGGGCAGCTCTGCCTCAAGTCCCCTCCTCCAAAAAAGGACAGCTAGCCCCACCAGGACCCACCTTCTGCATGGAGCTGCCTACCTGCTTGGGTGCCTCTGGGAGTGGCTGAACTACTCCAAAAGCACTTTGTAAATGAAGCCAAGTGTATTGGGAGGCCAATGGCCACACCACTTTAGAAGCACACACATGGACCCAAGTAAAGAAGGACAAAGATATAGTTGAGTTGAAGAACATGCCTTTGGCAGTGCATTGCTTT
>JANHFM010003030.1:160409-186727 GCA_032468115.1 Grayia smithii
GCAGCTGGGCCTGAAAATCCAGAGCTATTGCCCTGGACGAGAAGGCTTCAGCTGGCTTTCAAGGCAACTGGCTCTGTTGAGTTCCCTTATTGCCGGGTGAGGGGAACTGCTCCTGGCTGCCACCCTGTCCCTGGGTTTCAGGCCTTTGCCACCTCCTCTAGTCCCTCTGCCCAGGTTGCCTTAGGCCCTGAACTGATGACTGTGTCTTGTGACAGGAGGAAGAAGGGGAAGATGCAGAGCTCCCCTTGGGTCCGTCCCTCATGAACCACAAGCTGGTCCCCACACAGCTCTTGCCCCACTTTGCCCCCCGCTATGCTGAGCTGCAGGTGCGTGATGCTCACGAAGAGAACCCCGAGAGCATTCTGGACGAGCATGTGCAGCGGGTGATGAAAACCCCTGGCTGCCAATCCCCCAAACCCCGATCTCCAGACAGCGGGCTTGTCAGCAAGCTGCATGGCCTGACGGGATCTGTCCCGCTGGGCCACAGCAAGCATGCCAGCAAGTCCGGGCTGAAGCTGGAGACCGCCAACCTTTATCACCACAAACATGTGTATCACCATGTGGTCCATCACCATGCCGGACTGAAAGCCAAGGAGACAGCGGAGGAGGTGACCAGCCAGCGCATGCAGGGCCCTTTTGCCTGGAGTGTGGACCCTCACAGCTGTACTACCAAGTCACGAGCCTACGGGGAGAGCATGGGCCTGGCTCCGGGCCCTCTGGATGCCATGGCCTACAGGTGAATTTGGCTGTTATTTATTAGTCAGATTTATATTTCATCTTTCTCTAGGTGTTTGAGGCAGCTTAGGTGGATATCTTCCTTCATTATATCCCTCTAACAACAACCCTGTGAGGTAGGTGGGGCTGAGAGAACTTGCTAGTCCAAAGTGTCCCAGGGAGTTTCCAAGGCTGTGGGGGGGCATGAGGCCCTCGGCACTCCACTAGAGCCCTTGAGTGCAGTGTGGTGGGTCACACTGCTTCTTTCTTAGCTTGCTGAAGCTCTGCAGGGACGGGGGCCACAGACGTTGCCTCAGCTTCTCAGGGCAGAGTTGGTGTGCTATTGTGAGAACCAGGCTGCAGCCCTAGGAAGTGCTGTTTCTTCCCATGCTTTGGGAGAAGTGCTGAGAGGAAGATCTTAGCTGTCTGTTTCCTCTTCTGGCTAGTGGGAAAGCTGGCTTGCTCGCCAAGCGGAGTGCCAAGAAGTCAGATCCTGGGAAAAATGACGGCACCAGCTATGATGTGCCTGGCTCTCCAGAAGATCTGGAAAGGAACCAGAAGATCATGCAGTGGATCATAGAAGGCGAAAAGGAGATCAGCAGGCACCGGAAGACGACCCATAGGTGAGTGGGGTCAGGAGGGGAAAGGCATGTCAGATCCCAGTTTTGGCAATGGTAGAGGTGCCAAGGTTGCATATGGCTGCAAAGCCAACCAAAGACACTGCCTGGGGAAGAACATGAAATGGGCATCTGGTGCTGGGTCTCACATTGGCAGAACTGCTGCTGTGGGTTACCCTCCCTCCTGTTTGATTTCTCCCTTCCCCCACCAGAGCAACAAACAAGGTTCTGTAGCCCCCTTTCCCAGATGCTGTTCACCTAAGAACAGAGAGTGTTGCTTGATTTTTGGCCTTTATTATTACTGGGGTCTGGAAGGATGGGCTTGCTCTGTACTGCAGGAGGTGGAAGGGAGAGAACTAGCTCTCAGATTCCTCCTCCTCTCAGCCTGGTCTCCTGAGGGATTCTTCAGAGTCCTGGAAACCTCCACTGCAGGAGGAGATCCCTCCCTCCAGCGTCCCAGGTCTGGTGGGGAGGATGTCTTCTCAAGTGGGAGACGGAAGCACTTGCTGTTGCGGTCTTCTCTCGAGATGGTGGTGGCAAAGCCGGCCTTTTTTATCCAGCAGCTCTGCTTTACTTGCTGATCTCATCTGTGGTTTGCTGCGATAGTCTTGGGACACTCCATCAATTTCTGTTTGTTTTCCTGAAGCTCATCGGGTACAAAGAAGCAACTGGCTCACGAGCCGCCCCGCCCAGTTCCCATCGATCGCCCTATGGCTGTGCACCCCTGGATCTCATTCCGGAATGTTGTGCAGCCATCCCACCCTTTCATCCAGGACCCAACCATGCCCCCCAACCCTGCACCCAATCCTCTGACACAGCTGGAGGAAGCCCGACGGCGATTGGAGGAGGAGGAGAAGAGAACTGGCAAGCCAGCTGCCAAGCAGAGGTAAGCAGGAGGGAGGAAAGGGACCTCTGATAGTGCTGGAGCTCTGGCTTGCCCCAGGAACCCCCCACTCTCCCCTGGGCCCCATTGAGCTGCAGGTAGAGCTTGTCAGGGAAAGGAACTGGACCTGGCCCACTTCAGTGGCGGGAATGTGAGCGCTCCCTGCTGCTGCTCCAGCTGTGTGTGTCCCAGGCCTTTTCTGTGCTGCCTCCTGGCCCAGGGATCTCCCCTGCAGGTTTGGAAGGACAGGAAGCCAGAAAAGAAAGATGAGAGGCTGAGAAGAGGGACCAGTTGGTGCTCTCTGCGCCCACGGTGGGAAAGCCCCTCCTCTTGGCTGGAAGGGAAGCTTCCAATTTTCTTCTCTCTCCTCCCAGCCCTCTCCCAAGCTTTTGAGGCTGGAAAGGCTTGGTTTGTGGCCCCTGAGATGGATCCCTGGTCAGAGGAAATCAGGGTAAAATAAGAGAATTGTCTAAGGTCCATCTTCTTCCGATATATTCATGGGATTATCCAGGGTAGCCATTCATCTGTTAGGGCAGTTGGATGGCAGTGCCAAATGTAGTTACCGTTTCCAACTGGGTTTCTCCGAGTTTGTTTTGCACTTCTTTAGGTCCTTCTCCTTCTTCTCCGGAAGCTAGCCTGTCCTCCCCAGGCTAGCCTAGTGGTTGGAGATGGCTGTTGGGCCAAATTGTGTTTCATAGCCTCTTCCAGCCCTTCTGCACCCAGGTTCCAGTGGGGTGTCCAGCTGGTTCTCACAGATTGGGCTCATAATGGGCCATGAAGGAGCCATTATTCTTTGGGCTGACTGAGCTCTCAGGTCTGTGACTCCCGTCAGGTTTAAAATTCTTTTTTGGGTTCCCTGCGAGGGTGATTTTTGTTTGTTTGTTTTGAGTTGGGACTTGAGATAGATGTCGGCTTGGTAGCATTGCTGGGAGAGTCACTTGCTACTCTGCCCAAGGTAGCTCAGCCAGCGGAGAGGCTGCAGGGGTTGGGAATTGTTCTTTTCCCATAGAGACTGTGGAAGCATGGGTTGCAAGCAACTTTCAAATTGAGGCTGTTGCGTGCAGTTGAGTCCCCAGAGAATTTAAGGATCAGCTACTCTTAGTTTGCCAAACTTTTGAGTGCAGAATCGGCTGAGCCAGGAGAAGAGAAATTGGGCTGCCCCTGTTGCCATTGTTGTTCTTTGGAAGGGGGTGCTGAGAGAGACTAGGCTGACATTCTGGAACTGTTAGCAGCACATCAGACATTTTGGAAAGTGGTGGCAGGAGGTCCTCTCCTCTTGGTTTTCTTCGCCACAATTCCTGTGGTCCTTTTGGCAAAGACTGAGGGAAGTGGCGGTCAGAAGCCTTGGGGTGCCACAAGCAATGCACCTCTCTAACATGAGTTTCAGAAATGGTTTGCCCAGTTAAGACTGGAGCAAGAGGGAGGAAACAGGGTCTGCAAAAAGGGGGTACCTCTACCTGCTGATGGTCTTGCCAGGGATTGGTTTGGCTTCTCCCCAAGAAAGCTTTGCCCCGCCCCCTTGCTCTCCCCAGTCCTGGCCCCCTTTGGTGCAGCAGTTCTCCCACCTGCTGTCATTGTGGCTGGCTGGTCTTGCTCTGAGTCTCCTCCAAAGAGGAGTCTCCCTTGCTGAGACAGCCAGCCAGGTGTGCCGCAATATGTCTGCCAGCGAAGGACCCACTTTGTGTTTGGCCTCCTAGAATGAAGGCACCCAAGAGATTGGGCAGCGGTTTCTCCCAGCCCTGTGAAAATATTGTGGTGGCGTATTACTTCTGCGGAGAGCCGATCCCCTACCGCACCCTTGTCAAAGGCCGGGTGGTCACGCTGGGCCAGTTCAAGGAACTGCTGACCAAGAAAGGGAATTACAGGTAAGAATTGGCAAGGAGCTGGCACTGGCACAGGGAGTTGGCATGCACCCATTCCCCTGAGCTTCCCATAAGTCTCCCTTCAGCCCAGAGCAAAGCAACAACTCTTGGGAGCTGGAGAATCATATTTAATGAGCTGGGGATCCAGAGGCAGAATAACAATAGTCCAGTAGCACTTGGACTTATATACTGCTTCATAGTGCTTTACAGCCCTCTCTAAGTGGTTTACAGAGTCAGCATATTGCCCCCAACAATTTGGGTCTTCATTTTTACCCATCTCGGAAGGAGGGAAGGCTGAGTCAACCTTGAGCCTGGTGAGATTTGAATTGCCAAATTGCAGGCAGCCAACAGTCAGCATTCAGCAGAAGTAGCCTGCAGTACTGCACTCTAACCACTGCACCATGACAGCTCAATGGTGGTACCCAGTGGTGATACTTGGGGAATGGCTCAGAAAACAGTGCTTTCCCTCTCAAAAGACCAGGGTGAGAAACGAAGGCCTAAAGTTAAAACACAAATTGCCTATGTGATCTACCTGGTTAGTAAACACGGAAGATTAGTTTTCTTAAACAAATACAAAGACGAAAGGGAAAAATGGGGCTCTGATATTCTTGATATCTGAGCTGGGGTCATCACTGTAGCTTTGGTGCTTTTTAGATGGTCCTGGATGCATTTGCTATAGCAAAGCCCCCTAGAAACATCTCCCAGCTGGCCGCCTTGTGGGGTATCTGCAAAGCTGATGGTCTCTTTGGGGCAAAACCTGCTCCTCTGAATTGCCCTCCCACCTCTGTTTTAAAGGTATTACTTCAAGAAAGTCAGTGATGAGTTTGACTGTGGAGTTGTGTTTGAAGAAGTTCAAGAGGAGGATGCAGTCCTGCCTATCTTTGAAGAGAAGATAATTGGGAAGGTAGAGAAGATTGATTAACCTGGGTGAGCCAAAAGGTCTGGCAGCCACAGCGCTCTTCCTTGCTGCTTGCCTTCTCTGAGGAAGCCACAACTTTCTCCACACCATATAGGATCTTCAGCTTGCTGCGTTAGAACATTACACAGCTATTGACAGAAGCTGCACCAAAGGCTGACTTTGAGATGATCCCTGGTTTGCAATATTACGGTCATGCCACCTCCACCATGGGACAGTGGACCAAGCCCTAAGCTGGAGACCCTTGTGGGAGGCAGACTCAACAAGGTGTTGGTTTGCATTTTGAATAGCCTTGAAATGAGGCCTACTTGATAAGAGTTGCACCTTGTCCCGCCTGGTGTGTTCCCAATAGGTCTTCCTATTCAGATGCTGTCGAGGGGCAGAGGAAGACTCCAAGATGCTTAGGACTACTCCATGCCTTGCTACCTCTCTCATTTTCTTGCCATTCAACAGCTGGAGGGGGAGTGAGTGGGCTTATGGCAGAAGTAGATGTCTCTTCTGCTTACTTCTCCCGCCTGTCAGTCTTCCTGTTTCACTGACCTCCCCCATGCTACACACACACACACACACAACCTGGGTTCCACATATCCATGGCAGAGGAGGTGGAGCAGGCCTCAAGACTGCCCCCACCAGCACCTGCCCCTTGTGAATGTCACCGAGTGCCTTCCAATTTCATGCTTGCTTGCTCCCTTCCTGGTTTGGGTTCTGGCCTTCCTGGGATTGTGTTCCACATCGGATGGACATTTTAATGTGTAGTGCCCGGCTGGAGCCGGATCTTCGTTTCCCCTTTTTCTGAAGGGTTCAGTTGTAGATATGTACATTTTCTAAACAAGGCTGAGGCCTCAGTGGCTGAGCAAATGACTGGCAATTCTGGAACTTTTTTTTCACATGTTGACTTGTACAATTGATCTTTTTACAGGTACAACAATGGAATAAAGGTCCATGTTCCAATGGTTTCTGGGCATGTGTGTGCATGTAGGGTTTGCTCCGCAGATTCTGCCAGTGGCCAAGCGAGGGTTGACTTCTCAGAGTTTGGAGCAGTTTGATCTTCCTAGTGGGTGCAGACCAGGAGACCTCTGGACCTGTGACTTGACTTTGCTTTGGTGTCAGGCCGGGGCTCAATTTCTGCCTTGTCCAGAGCACCAGGAAGGCTGAAGCTATGCTTTTGGAGAGTTGTGGCAGCCATGTTTGTGGCTTGTTAGACACTAATGCATCTGCTAGCAAAAAATGGCACCAATCAGCTGCCTTCTGTCTGGGCTACCCTTTCTGCCCCGTGGATTATTTTTCAGAGCTTTTCTGTGGCAGGGTAAGGCGAGGGAAGGGACTAGAGTGGTTGGATTCACATGGAAGGAACCGGCTCTGGAAAGTATTTGAGTGGGCCCATAGCAGGGGTGAAATCAGCAGGTTCTGATAGGTTCTGGAGAACCGGTAGTGGGTTCAGAGAACTGGTAAATGCTACCTCTGGCTGGCCCCAGAGTGGGGTGGGAATGGAGATTTTGCTGTTATCCTTCCCTTGGCATGCCCACCAAGGTATACCAACAGAACCGATAATAAAAAAAATTGAATTTCACTACTGGCCCATAGGGTAGAAACATATATAGGAAAGTAACTGATTGTTTTGGGGGTTGTATGCCCGGCTTGAAACACGTGCATTTCACACAATCTTCTTTTGAAATTCAAGGTCTTTATATTGTTTATGACGCTGTGGGAACCTCCAGTAGAAAGTGAGGCTTGTGATTCATAACTCCTCCCTGGACTCTGTGATCTCTGGTGGATTCGTCCCATCATGCTGTGGCTCTTTGGGGGTCTCAGCAGCCTAGAAAAACAGAGGCAACCTTTACTCGAGTACCCAGGTATGAAATGTTCTCCAGCAGCAACCACTCTGCATTGTGCAGAGTGCTAACAGCACTGTTAGCTTGCAAAGCAGACTTAGGAAGCTGAGGCTGAAGGGAAGGTGAGGGAAGAAGTGCCTCTTTGTGAGGGCAAAACCCAAGACTGTTTCCTCCCTACCCTCCCTCCATCTCGGGGTGATTGTCCAAAGTAGCATGCATGAATTTTCATTGTAAACCTTGGAACCAAGGACTAGAATCCACATTCTAACAAGATCTAGAAGCTGGCTTATATCACTGGGAATTACAGCATAGACATCCCAGGAGTGTCTCCTCAAAGTCCAGATGGGAACCTCCAGGCATTCCAAATGGCCTCTCTAAGCAAAACCATCCCTTTGCATTGGGCTGGGCAAGAAAGCTGGGTAACCCCTCTTCTGGTACTTACTCCAGTCTCTTTGTTGGAGAGGACCTTCCCTCCTCCCTCCAGGAACCTCAAGAAGCTCTCAAGATCTCTGCCATCTGTGTACTCAATCACCTGGGCAGGAAACCATTAGTCAGCATGGCCCTATCTCCCTCCTCCCCCATCCAGCAGCCAGGCCCTCCTCCCGCAGCCAAGTCTTTAGAACAGGCCAGATGCTGTTTTACCTGCCGGCCTGGTCCAGCGGGAAAGAAGTACAGGGTTGGATAGCCATGGAT
The DNA here is from genome assembly GCA_032468115.1 of Grayia smithii. NCBI lineage: Eukaryota > Metazoa > Chordata > Lepidosauria > Squamata > Grayiidae > Grayia > Grayia smithii. Next base: position 167,927 of record JANHFM010003030.1, read on the forward strand.
GGTCAGGCCTGCCACTTCGTTGGCTGTGGCATCCATCTCTGCAATGATGATATTATTGTGATCTTTGTATTTCTCTCCTAACTCTTCCCAGGCCGGGGCCAGTGCCTTGGAGTGGGGGCACCAAGGGGCATCTGTGGAGGCAGATGTTCTCAGATTAAAAATACTGAACACTGCCCTCGGTTGTGAGTTGCACAAGCTTGGCTCGGATTGTCTGTGGCTGCTGTGCACAATCCACCTACCTAAATCTAACAGGTGGTTGGAGATTCAGCGTGGGACCCAGTTTCTGTCCCAGTTGCATCATGGTTATCTGGACAAAGCCTGTTCTGGAACGCAACCAGTAGGCTGCCATCTCTGTACTCGGGGTGGGGGGTGGAGACAATTTAGTCAGTGTTTTATACAAACACACACACCCCCGACTGAGAGTTAATTGCTGCTGGGAAAGGTGTCACCCGTCTGGCAGGCCCTGTGATCATAAAAACTACCCACACCTAACCTCAGGCCATGTTGGGACCTTTAGAAAAGCTACCCATACAGTTTCAGACATTTAAGACAGTGGAGCAGGACTGGTTGTTAGTTCCATTTGCTTTGATGTTCAGAAAGTGTGACTGGGCCACAGAGTGGCTGTGGCCTCATACGTGAGTCTTTGGGCCTTTCTTGTGGGAGGTATCTGGCTAGTTGGTTTGCCCAGGGGCCCTCCGCTGCCTGGAGCTGCCCTCCAGGGTCTCTCTTAGTATTAGCTTTGTCTGTGAGGTCAGATGCTTACAGAATTTCACAAACACATTTTTGGTTTCATCAAATGCAACTTGCTCAAAGTTCTTGCCCACCACGACTTTCACCCGCTTCTCATCCCTGTCATTGGGGATCTCTTCACTCATCAGGTAGGGCTGGAAGAGAAGGCAAACCAGAGACGGGGCTGCTGAAAAAGGTAGTACCTAATTGGCAAAGGGGCACCTGTGTGACCTTGCAGGGGATGGTGGACGCCTGGGTTTTTTTTCCATGGGAATGCATCTGCGGCTTTTCCCCGGAAGTGTGCCCAGAAGGGCCTTTCCTATTGAGATCTTGGAGACAGAATAAGGAAGACCTGGCTAGGGGGGCTGCCAAGGTGACCCCCCCCTTTGCCAGATGTCGGCTGCCCACCTGAATTTTCCCCTGCAGAACCTCTTGGCAAAAGGTGTGGAGGCCATGAGCCGTGAGTCCTTCTGTGGCTAGCCGGTATTTTTTGTTGGCCTCAATATTGATGAAACGGAGGGCAGGAGCATCGTGGCCCTTCAGGCCGAAGTACTGCAATATGCCAGCCCCTTCCCCACTGACATCCACCAGCACAAAAAGCACCTGTGATCTCAGACAGAAGCCCCCAACCACAGATGATGGGTACAAATTTGCCCTGGTGGCCGTTTCATCACAGCCAGCTGGGTTTCCCCTCCCCCTGGCTGGCTTAGCAAGAGGAGACCTGCTGCCTTCCAAGCAGGAAGGGAGAGGGCGTGGTCTCCCCAGGAGCAGTCCCACCTGCTCTCCCATCACCCTGGACTCACCTGACCCCGAAATATAGTGGCCCCCTCTCGAAAGGGATCCAGGAGCCCTAGCTGGGAATCCACTGACTTGTTGATAAAGAGCAGCAAATGGTTTGGGATCTTTGCCCCAAATATCTTGGAGGAGTTCTAGGGGAAAACCATCGGCAGTTACCTCCCCTGGGCAGAGAGACCTCAAGCCATTGGACACAAAAGGCCCACATGGTGCAGCTGGGGTAAGCAGGCGGGCCATCCTGAAGGTCTGGAGCATCCTTCCTCTCCTCTTTGACCTTTGAATTATCCTGACCTAGCCGGACACAGGGCAGCAGAATGGCAGGTCTGAAGGAGGTGCCCCCACACCGCACCAACTGCCCACTGCAGTGCCTTTGATGGATGCCACTACATGCAAGAGAGAGGAGGGGCCGCCTCTGCAGCAAAGGGGCTGTGGGCTCCCTGATGGGATCCCAGCTGTCTGACCTTATTTGTGAATTCCATCACCAGGTCTAGGCTCTGTACAGAGATGAATTGAGCCAGGTCTTTCCCATCCAGACCTAGCTCTGGGTCAGCCAAGAAATCTACCCGCCGACCATCATCCTGCAAATACATCAGTCAGGAAACAGTCATTGCAGAGCTGCACCATCCCTTTGAAAGCATCTTGAAGATACTTGCACCATTGTACCTTCCGGAAGAGACAGATAGTGTCTTCAGTAATATTGTACTGGTGGAAGAGCAGCAGGTTGTCCGTGATGGCAAAGGCTACCTCAGGAGTGTCATTGGCCACATCACCGAAGAGACCCACGTTTCGATTGTGCAGATCCTAGAGAGGACAGGACAGGCAGAGGCAGCTCTGGACACCACCAGCACACAAAGAGGAAGGGCTGCAGTGTGAGGCCAGGAGAGGGCACACTGCTTTCTGGACAACAATGGTAAAATCCCTGGCTACATCCCCCACGGAAATGGTTCAAAGGCTCTGGTTATTTTGGAGGTGCCCCCTCCAGTTCAGGGAGTGAATAGGGGTGAAATTTGGAAGAGAGTATGTCTTGCCTGTGGCAGCTTCAAAAGGGAGAAGCATAGGATGTCACTCACCTGGAAGAATCCAACTACTGCAACATTGTGGAGATTCACAAAAGCAGTCACTTCCTCAACTTCTTTGAGCAGCACCAGACTGGGCCCGGCTTTCCGTTTTATCCACTCCACGATGCCTGCAGCCTCTTGCTCACCTAGCATGGGAACCAGGGGAGGAGTTGATGCCTGCCAACCCCCTTCCTCACCAGCAACTCTTTGAACAAAAGGACCATGGTGCTTATCAGAGAATATGGGGAAATCTGAGCAGTGGCTGAAAGACTATGTAATGTCCATGGAACAGATATTCTACTCCTCTGTTGAAAAAAAATCATGCTCACTCGATAACAATAAAAGGGGGGAAAAAGCTGGGCTGCTCATAAGAGAGGGAGAGGGAGACAATAGGCACTGGCAGGTGCCCAGTGCAAAGGTCGGAATGGCAGGTTTCCAACCGATGCCAAGGAAAATGCTGATGATGGTTTCTCTTCTGCTAGTCCCCTGCAGTGGGTTTGTCTGCTAGGGCTGGTTGTGTTTTACCCACTTCCTGGCTGACCTGGGAAATCCATGGGGTGGGTGCGGTTCCCATCTTGGAAGAGTTTGAGGACAGGGTAGCCAGTGATTCCAAACTCTGCCCTCAGTGTCTGCTCCTGGGTGCAATCGACCTTGGCCAGCCTCACTAGGGACTCCTCCTTTAGCAACATGGCTGCTCTGGCATATTCTGGGGCCAGGGCCTGGCAATGCCCCGACCAGGGGACATCTGAGGGAAAGAGAAGAGAGGCAATCAAGAAGGGCAGCAGCTGAAAATTAGGATGTGCAAGAGAGTGATAGCCCTTTCCTCACTCTCTATACCAGAATCTTGGGGGAGGCGGGGCGGCACCTAGTGAGACAGTGAAGGGAAAGGGAAGTGCTTCTTCCTGCAGGGCATCATCGGAAAGGAGGCATAGCAGAAAGGTCAAACCAACCCAACTGCTAACATCTCCAGTCTCAAGCACTGCAGGACAAGATAGGAGCAGTGCTTAAGGTTATAACGAAGGTGAGGTTGGCTTCTCTGTGGGTCTGACAGCTTCCAAGTCCCAAGAACTCAGCATACCAACAAGGGTCAGTTGAAGGACTTTGGATTTTATGACCAGTGAGAGCCAACCTCTTACCAACTGAAGTTTAACAAAGAGGAGCTGCTCGGAGCTGGCCAAGAACGGACTGATAGGCTTGTAGAATGAGCATTGGATCTGCAGGTAGTGGGAGGCATAGTGTACACCTTGTGCCAAGTGTACACCACTCTGTATGTTCCCCAATCTAAGCTACTATAGGGACTGGCTTGGGGTATTTGCAGGCCATTGGCTCTTTTGGGAACAAATGCTGTTTTATGTAAAGAGCCAATCTGTGGTTTGTGGGATAGTTTGTTCAAACAGGCACAGCCTTGTGTACTGGCTGTCACCAAAGCAGCAGGGAGCAGGAAGAACAAGGGTTGCCTTCTGAGGCCGTAAATGGCACCATGATGGCACCACCTTGCACCTGAGACTTGTGCAGATTCAGTTCTCTTCACTCAAATGGGAAGTTTGCCCCTCCCCCAGAAGACTGCACTCCCCTGCAATAAGGTGGCATCTGCCTTACGAGCCCCCAAAGGAGCCCTATGAAGATTTTCAGGTGCCTCCCCGGGTCCTCCTCCTCCTCCTCCTCTCCACCGGTACTTTACTCACAGAATTCCACCAAGAGCAGCTTATATGTCCGCAAAGCCCTCGCAAAATTGTGCTGGTTCAGCACCAAGATGTTTTCCTCCACCACCCAGCTGTTGTCCAGCTGTGTCCTTGCAGGCTGAAAGGAAGTTAAGGATAGCCACAAGAGCAGCAGGTAACCCATGGCAGTGTGAACGATGGAACTCAGCATACCGACACGGACCTAGAGATGCCAGGCAGAGCAGGGCTGGCCCTGATAAGGCCCCTGTGCCCAGACACGTGGCTCTTGGTGAATGGCTCTGCCAATCCCGACCAGGAACCTCCACCTGCCAACTTGCTTGCTCTGACCTTGCAAGGGGAGAAATCCTGAAGGAGCCCTTGTTCTCCTTGTGAAGGGGAAGGGCCTCCAGCTTGGGGCTCCCGTGGCTAGTTCTGCTGGCTCTTCCGGGTTTTCAGGTGAGTCAGAAGGAAGGTTGCTCAGAGCAGCCCCTGAAACCTCTGAACTATGAGAGCTTCAGCTGCACTTCTGTCCAGTTGTTCTTTGGAGCCAGAATGGGAGACCCCAGAGAGTCTGAAGCTGCTTTGGCTTCCTGAATCTGCTAGCTTGGAAGGGCGGAGATCCATAAGGAGCCCAGGAGCTGAAGGGAGTCATCGGCATTCTCAACTGTAGTTGCCCAATGGAGACAGAACCCCAAGTGAAGGCTGCTCCTTGCTCCTGCCCTCTTTTCAGAAATACAAGAGGGTTGGAGGGGAGAGCTCCATGGCTTCCCAGCAGACCTTTAGGGAAAGAGCATTGTGCCTGGAAGATCTTCTCCAAAGTGCTCTCAGCAGTCTCCTGGGTGATGTATGAGCTGCTTCCTTAGGGTGATTGATGCACAAATGACCAAATGCCAGGAGGAGGAGGAGGAGGAGGAGGAGGAGGAGGAGGAGGCAGCAATGGTACTTTTCAGGACCGAGATATTCTGGTAAAGATCTTCCACTTGTACTACCCAGCCTGGGCAGAACTCAAGACCATTCTGTGGAATGTCCATCACCTTGGTCAACTGCTGAATTCTTTAACAGTTTTTAGTGTTGCTAGGAAGCAGCATGGGCCTGAATGGTGAGACAGGCCTGAGTCTGGAATGGGGGGCAAAACTGAGAGGTGGGGATGGACTGTCTCAGATGCAGAGCAAATCTGCTGGTCCATAATCCACCAGGCAGCATATGACCTGCTTTCTTAAGGGGTGGGGTAGGGCCCAGCCTCCCACAGAAACTCTATTTCTTGTGAATTCCTCCCTGCAGAAAGCAAAGAGATGGGCCTTAACAGAGAGTCTCCTGAAAGACAGGTAAAGAGGAGCAAGGGAGTGGCAGAAAGCACCAGCCTCCCTTCCTCTTGTCCTCTGAAGCACCGGCGAGAGGCTTCATTTAGGCTGCCTGAGTCAGCTTTGCCTCTGCTGAAACAGGTCCTGCCCAGCAATTGAGTTGGGCCAACGGCCAGTTGGGGAAACAGTGTGTGTGTGAGTGTCAGTGCAAGATATACCAGGAGGTTTCTAATTGTTTTGAGCATCTCCTGCAGCAGGAGGAAGATGAGACGGCAGCCCTTTTGTGTGCAGCTGCAAGGAAGGGTTGCTATGACATGGCCCAGCAGCTCCTCTCCCAGGGAACAGGGGCCATGAACAGCCAGGTAGTGCAATGCGGCATGAGCCCGGAGGGGGGGGTGTCCCCTTCCTGCATCCACTGATTGCCCCTTGCTTTGGGTCATTTGTTTCTCCTCCAGGATGCCACTGGCAGAACCCCACTTTTCTGGGCCACGGAATACAGGCACGAGAGACTGGTGGAGCTGTTGCTGTCCCATGGGGCAGACCCAGATGTCCGTGACAAAGTGTGTGCAAGATAGGGGTTGTGGGGGAAGGGAAGGGGAAGGGGGCATATCCAGCAGCTGCCTCATACAAACCAAGAGGGCTGCATCTTGAAAGGGCTGGAAGGAGGCAAGACCCAGCCAGGTGCCCCCAAAAGCCACAGAGTCACACCTGGCTTGGTTTCAACTACACCTCCAGACTCAGCTTCATGGATCTTGTAGCAGTGGGCAATTGGGCCCCAACAGCCCTGCAAAGGTAAAGGAGGGGAGTCTTGGTGGCAGAGGGTCCCTACTTCTGGGCCCTGTCCAACAAAAGGGAGCAACTTTTCAACAGCCCTCCAGACCGACCCAGCCTTTCTGTTCTACTTATCTGGAAGTTCTTCCCTTCATCAGAGCGGTCTGCAGGTCTCATCTATCCAGCCTTTGAGATGGGAAGCAGTTTGGCAGAGGGCTTCTCCCACTGCTCTTCCCAAGGGGTTGGGATTTCAGGGCTGCCTAAAAAGGAAGTGCTTCAGAGCAGGGCCTTCAGCCAACTCAAGCGTGGGTCTCTGCCCTTCTGAACCCATGTAGGAGGGAAATCTTTGCCTGCACAGAGCGGCCTATTTCGGCTCACTCACCATTGCTAGGATGCTGCTGGAAGCTGGCTCAGACTTGAATGCAACAAACCATCTGGGTAACTCACCTCTGCACCTGGCAGCCCAAGAGAAGTACCATGAATGCATCAGGTGAGATAAGTGGGGCGGGAGAGTCTTCACATGGTTAGGTCACCACACAGGGCAGAGCTCTGAAGGAAAGCTGAAGCATTCCTTCAGGCCTGGGGTTAATTAGTCAGTCTTCTAGGCCAGGGGTCGGCAACCTTAAACACTCAGAGCCATAAAGGTCCTAACTGGAAGCCCCACCTTCAGTTCTGGAGCTGACCGGAAGTCCAGTTCCCCCACCATAGAGTCTCCTCCTAGCACAGCATTCTTTTTCCTCTACTTGTCCTAACCTAAAACCCCTGACTAGGTGGCTCAGTGGCTAAGACACTTGTTGACGCTATGTGGCTCAGTGGCTAAGACTTGACTTGTCGATCAGAAAGGTTGGCAGTTCAGCAGTTTGAATCCCTAGTACAGGTGCCCTATGTGAGCAGGGGGTTGGACTAGATGACCTCCAAGGTCCTTTCTGTTACTGTTACTATCAATTGTGGAGCTGACTGGCAACCGGGAGCCACATCAGAGGGATGAAAGAGCCACATGCGGCTCCAGAGCCGTGGGTTGCTGACCCATTCTAGGCCTATGCAGCAATTGTCTACTCTCATCCCTCTTGGTGAGAAGCCCATTTTGGTTGTTGGGATATTCCAATACTAGCCGTGTCCCAAAATTTCCAAGGATGGATGGGAGGGGTTGCTTGTGGAATGGGAGAGATCTTGGAAGAAGATGCTTTTGACTGTATGGAGTTCTTTGGAGTTCTCCTCATGGACGCCTAGAGGGCTGTTGGAGGTCCACTCGATCCGAATCTGATCGAACACTGCTAAGAACTTATATTAAGTCTTATCTAGTGGCGATGGGAGCGGTGAAACATGACTATTTCTCCGCTCTCATTGCATCCGCAGAGAACTGCCCAGCGGCCCTGTTTAGAGTGACCCGCTCCCTACTCAATCAGGAGCGAGGGATGACCCCTTGCAGGGCAGGGCTGAGGAATTTGTATAGTATCTGCAGGACAAAATCACTCAGATGAGAACAGGTTTTGGACTCTGACTGGACAGAGTCTGGCAAGGTGATGGGAACAGATCTTGGAGGTACCATCTGGGTTGAGTTTGACCTTGTTTCTGCGGATGATGTTTATTGAACCCATGCCCCTCCTGGCTAGTTTCAGCAGCCCGGGAGGTGACAGGAGACTGGCTCCAGGCAGTTGTCAGTGCTTCTTTGAGAGAGGGGGTTAGGACCGGGGTTTTTACACGACCACCTGCTGCCACTGGCATCCTCCCAGTGCCCGGTGCGTTCCCACAGAGTTGGCCTCCTCAGGGTGCCATCAACAAGACAATGTCAGATGGCAGCCCTCAGGGGGAGGGATTTCTCTGTGGGTGCGCCGGCCCTTTGGAATGAATTACCCCTGGAACTCCAGACAGCTCCTGATCTCCGCTTCTTCTGCCGCGTCTTGAAGACATGGTTATTCCAACAAGCGGGCTTTGATTGATTACAGCTTTTTTAATAGATTTTATTTATGACCAAATTTTAATTGTGATTTATGTATAGTTTAATTCTTTTTTAAATTTTGCACTGTGTGTCTTTTAGAGTTGTGAGCCGCCCTGAGTCCCTCGAGAGAAGGGCAGCATATAAATTTAATAAAATAAAATAAATAAATATAAAGCCCTAAATTGTATGAAGCCTGGTTTCCTAATGTCCCATATGTTTCCTATAATGTTTGCCTATCTGATTCGATCCTGAAGAGCTGGCATGCTCTAGATTCCTTGGATTAACAATATGATTTCTCAGGAGCTCAGAATATACCTGCTCTGTAGTAGTATCTGTCCTTGAGATCTGGATGGCCCTCATTCTGCTGGTGTTGGTGAATCATGTACACCTACTCTTTCAACTGGGCCTTCAGCAAGGAAGAGTGAAACCCCTCACTTTACTGCACTTGCCATCTTTTATTTTTACTTTTTGTGTTTCCTGATTTAAAGTGAGCAAGAGTCAGGCAGAATATAAGTTTAATAAATGATTATATACATCAAAATATGAAATCACAGCTGCCAGGTTGTGTTTAGCTGTGTTAGCCTTCATAGGCATCGAGTTCTTCCCAAGAATTGCAATGTATCTGCATAGTACATGTGCAGATCCAAGCAGCGGGACCTTTGTAATTGACAGATAGATATGTTGCTAATGTGCATATTTTTTAAGTGCCATCCATGATTTTTTGGCATTTAGAGTCCTGCTAAAAACAGAGAACATCAGAACTGGTATATAACATAATCTTTTAATTTTGATTTTCAGATCTTGATACTTTGTGATTGTCTCCAATTCTTTGTCTTCTACTCCAATGTCTCCTGGTATTGTCACATCAATTATCCCCACATTTTTTTTAATCACAGTTAAATCTGCTGTGTCATGGGTCAAGACTTTATAAGTTTGTATTTGGAACTATTTTAATCTGCTCATTTTTTACCATTGTTATTGTTGCACAAACTGTCTCTGTTAAGCAAGACAAACTACTGCTTTCCTGCCAATCTTGGTGGTATAAAACAGGACAAGAAAAGAAGCACTTCATTAGTTTGACTGCTATGAAATCATGTTTTTCTGGACACCTTAGTATAGAATAGAGCCAAGGAGCTAGAAAGGGCAGTTTCAGATATGCAGTACTTTTGATTTTGTCTAAGGATACTTCAGAAATCCAATAAATATATGCAACTTTGCTCCAAATTCTCAGTCCAGTAAATGCTTCTCATTGTGGACAACAGAAGTTGACAATGACTTCTTAGGCCATGTAGCATTCAATAGCAACAATCCCTACCTATTCCATTGATGCTAAAAAAGGAAGCAAAGACAATTCATTAATCTTATATTTAGTCAAAATATGATACCAGTGATTAGTGGAAGGACAGGGTGTTGGCAACCATGAGTTTAAAAACTATAAAAACTGTAGACCTCTGATTAAATTAAACAGCTGACAAAAAATAACCGTATTTTCATTAATGAATTACCATGTACAAGTTTATATCAGAATACAGATCTAACTGGTACAAGAACTATGTTCTATAATGGTTTATATTTTACATTTCTAGCAAGGGGCAAAGTTCTAAGTTCAATTCATGTATTCAGTTTAATAGAAATGAAAGAATGATACCAACATAAAAAACCAAGCTGAGCACTGTTAACCATGAAAAGTTAACAGATGGTGGCATACAGAACGTGCATAATGAAGAAAATGAAAATTAACAGGGAAATAAATCTGACAGACTTATGGTATAGCTGATAAAAGGATAGGCACACACAAAAAGAAATATATGAAGAAAAAAGAAGTAGAAATATTGAGTACAGAATTTCTGGAAAATGAAATAAGATAACAGTTCTACTAATAAAGGAAAATATTTGTAGCTCGGGGTTGAAATGAGGGATCCCTGATGGTCTCTGAGCTTGGTTGTATTTATGCAGATGTTTGATTACCCAAACTAGATAACATCATCAGTGCTATCATTGATATAGCATATCAGTGCACAGATGGTGTTATTTATCTGGGCCTTTGCATAAATAGAAAGCCAGTTTGGTCTAGTGATTAAGGCACAGGCTAGAAACTGGGAGACCATGAGTTCTAGTCCTACCTTAGCCATGAAAGCCAGTTGGGTGACCTTGAAACAATCATTCTGAGCCCAACTCTCCTCATAGGGTGGTTGTTGTAGGGAAAATAGGAGGAGTAAGGTGGCTTATATATGTTCACTGCCTTGAGTTATTTGCTAAAATAATAAAGGCAGGATATAAATTTATAAAAATAAAATAAATACAGCCAAGCTCAGAGCACCAAGGACCACTCATCTTAATCCTGATCTACAAATATGAATGAAAAAGTAACACATACTGTAAAAGGTACCTATACATCTATCCTTTCAAAAATAATGTTTCTCTTTAATCTCACTAGCTTGCCCATGCCTATGAATCACCACAATTCTCCATCCCTAATAAAGATAATCATCACCTTAGAATTACTTAATGGCATGCTTGCACAATACATCTGTTAACACTATTTGAATCTGAGACTTACCAATGACACACAATTACAGAAAGTTCTCTGACATGGAGAAGCTTCCCTCAATCAGTTGAGCAAGAAACAAACTATGATGATACTGAATTGTTAAAACCATTGACTGGTTTGGACAAGAAAACTAAATCTAAGCATAATATGGCTCAGTGGTTATTTGACTACAATAAGAACATGAAAATAAGCCTGTTGGATCAGGCCATACTTTAGTATAGTAGTCGACAGCAGGCCTGTCAACCTGGCAGCCTGTGGGCCAGATACAGCCCACACAGGCCACATCACACCAGCTCCACAAAGGCAAAAAAATCACAATACGTCACAGTCCACGATGCGATCAGGTTTGACACCCCTGGTCTACAGTATAGACTAGATATATTTAGATAATTACCCTGTCAGGGAGAAGGGCAGTATATAAATTTAATAATAAAATAAATATTGTCACAGCAACCAACCAGATACCTTTCAGCTGTTCAAACTAGTGCTAGATTTATTTTTTTTCTCAATGATGTCCTCCTGCAAAAAGTATTTGGAAACATACTGCACCCAACCAAAATGTAAAACTGAGTTTTCAAGACTGATAGCCCTCCATTATTCTGTTTTGCATTAATTTAGCCAATCCCTTTTTAAGCCACCCGCATAGCTTGTACTAATTTACTTACATAGGAAATTTATATAACCCCACTACCACTTCAAGCAAATAATTGTAGGCGGCTACTAATACAAAACAATAAATACAATTAAATACAGTTAAAAACACTGCACTGCACCAGGGAAGACACTGCACTAAGGGCATTCAGAACATACCCATCGTGTACCACATATGGTTTAAAAGATGATAATCAGCATCTTGAAGTGCACCCAGAAGCCTCCTTGAAACCAGCACAACTTGCACTGCATTCTGACCAATTAAAGTTTTCAAATGTTTTTCAAGGGCAGCCCCTATGTGGATCACATTGTAGTAATCAAGATGAGAAGAGATAACGATGTGATGACTGGAAGTTGATGTGAATTCATCACCAAGGGATTTGTCACTTCTACAGGAACATCTCCCTCATCCTGCAAACAATATTCTCCCTGTCAAGATCCTTCTTCTTTTTGAAGGCAAAGGAGCTATTATACTGGGAGTAGCACTAAGTACTACTTCAGCCTAGAAAGATCTCTTAATACAGGGGTGTCAAGTTCGCGGCCCACAAGACAGAAGCCTCATGCGCTGGACACGCCCATCCCCGGTTCAGGGAAGGGGGAGAAATTCACGCTATGTCACGTGATGATGTGACATCACAAGTTTGACACCCGTATTTTAAAACCTCTTTGACTATATCTAAGCATCTCTAGTACAGCAATCTTGGATTTCAAGAAATTGACTTGATCTCTGACAGACAGTTCACTGGACTGAACATAAACCCACAATCCATGCTCAACTGATAAAAAGCCAGACAACGTACACATTATAAAATATACCAGAAAGCACATCTTCCTTGATTTCATTTTAATTAGTAACTTGGTCTCCTTTTTTATAAATTATTCCACTTAAATGATAGCCCTTATTTTATATTTTTACAGAAAGTGAGCCATGCTAACCCCGTACAATTGTTAACCCTCCTTAAATAATTTAAGTATGATTCTAATCTGTAGAAAACAGAGGTCATTCTCACAAGATTCTTCCTGTATGTTTGCCATCTAGATAGCAAACTCTGAAATGCCACAATCTGTAACAAGTGTAAAAGAATAAACAATCTGTAAAAATTGTAAACAACAAATTGTAAACAATCTGTTTGCCCTCTAGGTCACAAACATCCTTCTTAAAAGTGCTACTTGGGACTAAACTAGCTGAAGCAATACTACTCCATCCACTAGTTCATTATCTGATAAATGATTCATTTGCATTTGTAAAATCTTCAGTTCAAACTGTGTTTGAAGAAAACAAGTAGACATATCCCACTGAGTCCTAAAGACCTAATAATCTTATCCAAATGCAAATAACCCTCCTTAAATAAGCTCCCCAAATTTACCAATTTCTTCACAAATCTCCCCTATTCCTGTTTGGTTTTCTGTTTGCTGATTCTAGCTATCAGCTACCAAGGCATAAAATAATCCGGAGGAGTTTGGTAACATCTTTTCAGATTAAAAAATGTTATTTTATTAAGTTTTTAAGAGCCATAGCTCACTTCATCAGGAGCACAGTGCAGGATTCCAATTGGGATGATACAGAGAGAAGGGAAAGGAAGACAGGAGGTTTATACACGCATAGGTTACATATAAGATAATTACAAGTATCTTATTAATTAACAATTAATAATAATTAATGTCTTTAAAATGTGCTTTAAAGACCTGGAATAGCTGAAACTATCTGAAGACCTGAAACTGAAGATCTCAATTATTTCAGAAAGCCTTAACAAACATAAAGAATTTTAAGAAGTTACAATTAAGTAGTTATTGTAAAAGTAAAGGTAAAGTTTTCCCATCTCCAGTCATGTCAATCTCAAGGGAGTAGTGCTCATCTCCATTCTTACTGAAGGAACCAGCATTGTCTGAAGACATTTCTGTGGTCATGTGGCCAGCATGACTGTACTTCAAGGTGCACGGAATGCTGTTAGCTTCCCACCAAAGTGGTACCTCTTTATCTACTTGCATTTGTATGCTTTCGAAGTGCTAGGTGGGCAGGAACTGGGGTAAGTAACAGGAGGTCACCCTGTTGCATGGCACTCAAGTTTTGAACCCAGGCATTCAGCTTTCCAGCCAACAAGCTCAGTGTCTTTTAACCGCTGAACCATCATGCCCCCTGTCGTTGAAAGCAATTTTTTTAAATAAAAATGTGTTAGTCTGAAAAGATGCTATCAAACTCTTACTAATTTTGGGGTACCAGATAGACCAACAAGGTTAGTCTCTTCCCAGTCTCTGTCCTTTAGTATCCACAATTTAATACACTATTTCCACAACTTACCAACTCTCTTGCTTCCTCCAGCTGCTTTTCCACACTTGAAACCAACTGTCTCTTCTCATCTAAAACAAAATAATAGATGCTTAATTGAACAGTATTTCTATTCTCAGAGCCATACTTAGTAACAATTTATCAGTACTGAAATCTGGCCAATTTTGCCAGAACTTGGAAGCAAAGGATTGAGTTAAGCTAGTATTTTTTGGAAGCCCAACATAAAATTGCACAGTTATAGGCTGAGACTGGGAAGTTGAAAGACATTACAAAAGAAAGCCTTGACAAATGATACTGTTGATAAGAAAATTGCATGGCTGCACTATTGCCAGAAAATTGCCTGGATATATCCATGGAGCTACCAGAAAGTTGCAAGTTTAAGGACATAATAAGGGCATCTCTCCTTTGTGTACATATTTCGTGTTTGACACTAGGTAACTGTTAATTGTGCATTTGGCAAGACAGTCTGTGATGGCATCGTTGCTCACTTTGAATCTTTAACTTATACTCTATTTCTGAAGCATATATTTCTATTCATGCAAAGTAAAACTGTAATCCTGAAGAGAAATTGTAACAAAAAATAACAAAAAATAACAAAGTGATGTAAACTTCAAAATAATACCGAAAAGGATATAACACAGAACAGTTTCCAACATGTTCTAAAATCCTATTTTTTCTCCTACACTACTCCCTGTTTCAATCAACATGTATTTGTCTCAAGTACTGTACAAGTACATTGCCTCTAGGGAGGCTCATAACGTGTAACTTCAAAATCCAACAAGTTTTTCACAAGAAACCATCCTAGCCAGTTCAGCTCCTGTAATATCTCAGATCAGGCTGAGTCATAGGATCTGCAACCTTAGCTAAGGCAGGACAAGACAAATCACAGGGGATTAAAGAAAAGGCTATCCCAGGAAGCCGTCCCACTTATCATCTGAGGAGAGCCATCCTGCTTGGTAGGCATCCAATATGAATCTCGACTGAGAATAACAGAATTCTGGGGTTAAAAGATCATTGGGTCTGACCAGCAGGGTTCTTCCTTAGATGATCAGACTAATGACATCATCAAGGCACGAAAGGACCACAGTCGTGACAGGTAGGCAGCAGGTCGTGATATCGGCTGGGGAGATGCAGAGGGCTGCCACCCACCCATCATCAGCGCCATCACTCACCTCCAACCAACTTCGGGATTTTTCCGATGCGGTTCGTGATCTCAGCAGTAAGAACCGAAAAGTCTTGCTCGTAGCCCTCGAAATCAGAGGACATGATGGCAGCAGCAGCAGCAACAGCAAGAAAGAAAGAAAAACTGGACTTGAATGTCCAAACAGCCAAACTGCCCGCCGTTGACGGAAGCAAACGAAGCAATTCTCGCCTTTCGCGAGCCGCCGAAACACCAAAACTCTCAACTATAGCCACTATAACGCTCCTCCTGTCACCGGCGGAGACTTCCGGATTGAGTCCCACGGACAAGGTCTTCCCGGGTGCTTTTGACGCAAGCCGAGGTTCCGCTCTCCTATTTTACCCCGTCCCACAGACTTCCCCGCACCTTTTCCTGATTGACGCCGTGTAGTCGACGACCTTCACCAGGTTATCTTTTCGAGCAAGGCAAGGTGGGTAGAAAGAGTCAGGGCGACCGTCCGTCGGAGTTTCGCTGCTAAGAAAATAAGAAGTCTGCGTCTGCGGCCCGGGGAAGGTTTTTGGATTGAAACCAAATGTTCAATGTGTTCCTGTCCGTGGGGGAAGTATTTTCCCAGGACACTTGCCAGCCTATTGAGGGCATTTCCAAAGTCAGGGCGGAACGGAAGGATTGCATGTCCGGGTTTTATGAAGGTGTCCCGGGGAAGTCGAGCAC
Organism: Grayia smithii; assembly: GCA_032468115.1. Lineage (NCBI taxonomy): Eukaryota > Metazoa > Chordata > Lepidosauria > Squamata > Grayiidae > Grayia > Grayia smithii. Next base: position 183,522 of record JANHFM010003030.1, read on the forward strand.
GGAGCCGCTGAAAGAGCGCGGCAAATAAAGGCGGATAGCGGGGATTCCTTGGCTGGCTCTGCCTGAAGAAAAGGAAGCGGGGGTACCCGGGACAAAGCAGGCTGGGGCTTGTCGCTGGTAAGCCGCAGTGTCCTGTCTTGACGGCGGTCGCAGAGCCATCGGACCTTTTCGTTCGAAGCAAAGGGATTATAGACCCTTCTCTCCTTTCTTCTGATCTAAGCTAGAAAGGATGGGGAGAGGCTGTGCCGTGATCAGCCTTTGCTTTTCGTCTTCGCCAGTCACCTGTTTTACCATTGAGAGGAGGAGGAAGAGGATTTTCGTTTCTGGTTTCCCTGTCCTTGAAATTGCGAGAAATAGGCAGAGAAGCAGATGTAGCACGCGCTTCACCTGTTGAACTACTTGCCAGTTGCGCCCTCCTTGGACTTCGGTGTATGTAAAGAAAGGGAAACGAAATCCGTGCTATCATTTTGTATTGCGATGCTCATAGCACAGAGATGCTATTTTCTGAGCTAATAAGCAGGGAAGGATTTCACTCCCTGGGATCTTTTTTGTTTCAATTAATTACTTATTCGAGCGTTCTGCATAAATTAACTTCATGTGGAAAAGTTGCTAGAGTGAATTGGAAATCAATTTTTTTGGGTGGTTGTAGAGTAGTGATGAAGTATAATTGACCACGGCAGAGTTGTTTCAATACAGATAGTCCTCAATGTACTACTCCAATTGAGCCCAACATTTCTGTTGCTAAGTGAGACATTTGTTAAGTGAGTTTTGCCCCATTTTATGACTTTACTGTCCCAGTTGTAAAGTGAATCATTGCAGTTGTTAAGTTGTCAAGACAGTTGGTAAGTGAATCTGGCACCCTTATGGACTTTGCTTGTCTAAAGGTTGCAAAAGATGATCACATAACTCTGGGACGATGCTACCGTTATAAATATGAATCAATTGCCAAGCATCTGAATTTTGATCATGTGACCATGGGGATGCTGCAGTGGTTGTAAGTGTAAAAAAAATGTTCGTAAGTCACTTTTTGCAACATTGTTCTAACTTCAAATTGTCACTAGGTGAATTGTTGTAAGTTGAAGACTACTTGTACTCCTAGGGAGGTATAGCAAATAGTTATATCTCCCAGCAGTACTTGTGTCACAGTTATCCTATCCATAATTTATCCATAAGTTATCCTATTGTTCTTGAACTGACTTGGAATGTCATTGAATTAATCAATTAGGTGAAAGAGGCTAAAATAAATAGTTTGGATTTTTTCATTATTAGTTAATGATGGATTACCACATTGTTCTCTCCTTTATGAAAAATCAAAACATTTTTGTAGTGGAAAGCTGTCCACATTTTCAGATGCTTAATAGATACCGTAAATTCCGGCGTATAAGATGACTTTTTAACTCATTAAAATCTTCAGATAAGTAGGGGGTCATCTTATACGCTGGGTACTGACCTTGCAAGATGCATGGCTGGCAAACTCTTTATTTTAACTGGAAAAGTTGGGGGTCGTCTTATACGCCCAGTCGTCTTATACGCTGGAATATACGGTACTTGATTACTTTATTACATTTTTGCCAGGAAAAGAGATTGCCTAAATAGACAAAAACAGCAACTTCTGCTAGCCCAGGCAATTTCCTACATAAAGAGCTAACTTCACTGCAGTGCTACAAACAATTTTTGAAGTTTTCTCCTGCTGTGATGTATAAGTTAAGAAAAAACATATCTTAAAGTTTTATTTGCATTTGAAATTAGTTCTTGGGCTGTTTCCTAGAATGAGGAACTGATGCTTCATTGAAAAGTATTTGAAATGTGACATTTAAAATTATTTCTTCAGGATTTGCTTCATAAACCATGTTCGCATCATTTGCCTGCACTAAACAAAATAATTAACTAGATAGTCCACATTGGACAGAAAAGGTATAATCTTGTTATTTACCAGTTATTCTAATTTGTAACAAACTTGGACGCAATTTTCCAGTTCAGATATCAGCTGGGTTTTTTAAAAAACACACACACACACACACACACACGCTCATACAAAATGAGGATCAGAGCCAAACATATGACTATGACAGATAGAGAAGAAAGAACAGGGAGAGGGGTGCTCTATAGCCCATTTTTCTGCCCATGAATCATGATCTGTTACTCCAAATCAATTTGTTTCTAATAAAAATGTATATTTTGTAGTTGCTATGGTTGGAAATTTTCTTCCTTTTTTTCCCCCTGCCCCTCAGGTTTTAAAAGAAAACTCATGAAGAGTTCCTGTAGTTGATGATTCTTTCAAATGTGAAGAATGGCTTAATTCCAGCTACTTCAAAATTAGTGTTTCGACATCTTACCATTCAAGTAGAGATGAAAATATATGACAAGTGGAAATGTGTTCCTGAAAAAAGTTGAATGAAATAAGAATCAACTTGAATGCAGCATGGGAATGTTTTGTTCAATCATTAGATTTGAAAATCTCTATGAACTGAAAAGACTATGCCACTGGGGACCAATCATCGCACTTAGTGTAATAGCAATATGTTCTGCCATGGCTATCATTGATGCAGTCCTGTGGTACTGGCCTTTGGATACAACAGGAGGAAGTATTAATTTCATCATGCTCATCAATTGGACTATTATGATCCTTTATAACTACTTCAATGCCATGTTTGTTGGGCCTGGATATGTTCCTATTGGATGGAAACCAGTAAGCAAATAACAATATGATATATCCACCCCACCCTACCCCCTTAAAATAATATTTCATTCTGTAGCATCCTGATTTTATGTTAGGCAATGACTTAGGAAACCTAATTTTTGGATCTGCAGAATAAAGCTAAATGGGAGCCAGTGGGATATCTATGCACTTTTGTGGATACTTGTTGAATATATAATTGCCATTACACATCTAAAATTATAGTCTGCCTCCTACCAGATACATCTCTTCACTGGCTAAGCAAGAGATACCTAAAAAAAAGCACCTGGTTTCTGGGGGGGAAAAAAGGTTATAGTGAGTAAGGCAGCTTGCAGGTAAGACTAATTGAACAAGTTGGTAATATATCTGAGATTATAGTTTATAAATTCCACCACCCTTACACAGTTACATTGATTTTTTGTTCTTGTGCATTAGGCTTGTTCCTACAGCAGGAAAGATTTTTTTTTTTAATTGAAAAGTTTTACAGACCATTTTTCCCAAACATAACCCCCATTCCTCCCCTTCCCTC
>JANHFM010003031.1:24159-38849 GCA_032468115.1 Grayia smithii
TGGCCCACATCTAACGAAAATCAGAGTCTATGGCGCCTACTTGGAAATAGGACCTATTAGACTCGCCTGGAGATGGACAGAGGAGCAGTGTCTCGGTTCCTAAGACCATGTGTTTTCCGATGGTCTTAGGTGACCCCCTGTGAAAGGGTCGTTCGACCCCCCAAAGGGGTCCCAACCCACAGGTTGAGAACCGCTGCTCTAGATATTTTTTTCATTTTACTTTTTAATTTTATAGTTATGAAAAAGGAAAATCCTAGATTCATCTTTCATTGGTATGCTTTTAGCAATGTAACAATTGCTTTTAGCAGTGTAACAATTTAAGCAATGCATAAGACAAACATATTAAACATATTAATTTATTATTGTTTTGACAAGTTGTATGTTTAATGGTCTTTGTAACCCTTCTTGAGTATATTGGGCAATCCTGTAAAAAAAATATAAAAAGGCCAGGAAATTTATATTATTGTCAAAATGACTGCATAGCATCGAAATACTTTTCCTCACATTTCAGTGAAAGATTAATTCAAATCTTAAGAAAGAAACTATATCAACAATTCTTTGTAAGTCAAGTGTATTTTGTTATTTGTGTATTATATTCTAGTGATGCCCATTTCCTAAAAATCTGTAATTCTGTGTGCTTGTTAAATTCTAACTAGTGAGGTACAACTAAAGCCTTCGACAAAGATAGGACTGAATTCACGTTAACAACCATATTTTACACCAAAATATTATAGACAACTCAAAACATGTGAATTAATATTGCAATTTCCCCAATTATATCTCCTTCTAGTAGGATATTTTAAAAAGATCTTAAGATATTTAACATAGTTTTGTAGTATTAACCACATTTTAATATCAAATATCTCAGTTGATTGAAATAAATCAATTGATAAATTCATCTACAATTTCCAGAGGTTTTTAAACAGCTTCATACTAGAAATAACAGTTTTGTTATTTCAAAATTGTGCAATTAGTAGCAGTTTAATTTGCTTCCTTCAAAATGGTATGAAATTACTTAGAAGTTAATTCTTTCATGACCCTTGACAAATACAAGAATATCAGAAGCAGCAATGTAGAAGACAAAAGAACTGAGATAACGAGTGCTTAAACTGAGTTGTCCATAAGCCTTTTTGAGGTAAATCCACAATCAATAGCTATAGTTTGAAAGAAGGAAAACCTTTCTCATCCAGTATATTTTAATTTGCCATCATTTTCCATATGAGGAATGCTTGCTTCATCAAAAGTGATTTATTTTAAGCAAGAAATTTACAAGATTTGGCTACTAAACCATTTCTATTGACCTGTATACAAATGCTTACATGATTTCTAAAATATTTTTTTCTTTGGAAAAATAAACATAGAATTTCTGATCAGCTCCATTTCAAGTGATATATACAGTCTTTTGGATGATTTATAGCATTTGATAGAGATATATAGCTGATTATTTCCTTCAGCTGAATGTACTAGTAATATGGTTGAAAATATTAGCACCTCCACCAGCGATATAGCAGAATATGAATAACCATTTTCATTATAAAATGTCCTAAGTAGGTTAAAATGTTATTTTCATTCAATACTTCAGTAAATATTTCAGCAATTGACATTTAAAGTAAAAGAAAGGATTAGAGAAGCAAAGTTTCATAAACATTTCCTGCAAGATCAGTCCATTTCCTGAAGTTTTCTTTCTGAGAATAACATATGTTTGTTTAAGACTTAGGCCGTTGTGATGTTCTACATAATTGTGAAACAGTGCTTTCTCTCTCATTGTCTTTACAAACAGTGATCCTGTCTGGTCAGTACTTGGATGAGAGATCATAAGTGAATTCAAAGTTACACTGGGAAGTTAAAAAACTCTCAGTATATAATACTTATATATTACTGCCAAGAAAATACAGTATATAGATAGTCCTCAACTTATGACTATTTATGGTCGTAAGACATGACAATTGTAAAACACTTCATGACTTACTTGATTTTATGATCTTTTTTGCGGTGGTTATTAAATGTATCGCCATGGTTGTTAAACGAATCTCTGGTCTTAAACTCCTTTTTCAGCAAAAATGGCATAAATTGAGTCACTTGACTGCTGGATGCTGCAAACAGCTGTAAATGCAGGCTGGTTGCCAACTGTCTGAAATGTGATCATTTGCCTATAGGGGAGGGCAGCCATTAGAATTTTGGAATGGTGTTGTAAGCCAACAATCTATAGGACATATGTAAAGTCACTAAGAATTGAACTTGACACATAGGGAAGTTTGCCTTACCAAATTAAAACTCAAATAATTAATATACTGTACATAATAGGAAAGGCTAAATCATCCCAGTATTTCATATCGTAAATTTCAGTCATGGGTTTTCAGACTTCAAAATGCTTCCACAGAAAGTTTGGAAATGCAGCAACCTGTTGGAAATTTACCAAATTTTCTAGAAGTAGAGAGCACAAACCCTAAATTGTAATCAAGAAATTAATGTGTGGAGCTGGCAGCAAAATGTTATTCAGTCTGACAGTACAGCTTTCACAGCCATTTGTTACAACAGGAAAAACCATATACTTCGTAAATTCGTAATACACATGTTTTTGTGCTTTGCTATTTTGTCAAAGTTTGCTATAACCTTTTCCCTATCTGGCAAGGATTTCTTTTCTTGGCTAATGTCACCAAAGTTTTGAGTCTAGAAAGGTAGAGTTCTCAAGTTTGTATCTTTTACTGGGCTGATACTAAATTTTTCTTCAAGACAAGGTTCCTTAAGTCTTCCTCATTTCCAGGGATCAAAGAGCTTAATGAACTTTTCCCTAGCAACTTTAATATCAATTTCAAATAAAATTTTATTCATAACCATAATTCAACAGCACCAAAAATAGTAAAATGAAAAAAATGTTTAGAAAAAATTGAAGTCAGTTAAAAAAGAGAAGACATATTGGCTCTATGTTTTTATGAGAACTGAGAATCCTTGAGAAATGATTATGAAATATTTGCACATCTAAACAACAAAATTAAGTGCTTGTTGCTTGTTTGCACTTCAGTTCTTCCTCACAACTTATATATTTGCTTACTTCTTAAGTATTTATTTCTTAAGTACTCAGTTCCATTCTTTATCCCACTTCTGTTTTTCACTGATTTTTCTTTTTTTTTCTTATTGACATCCCCTTTGACTCTTGTTTTTTCTCATATATATTTCAAATGTTGCTGATTTGTCAGTACTTGCTCTTACATAACATTTCCGTTATTTTAATCATACATACATTTGGCAATAGAAGGAGCAAGTGTGGCCTTAGATACCGAGTTTATTATCAGAACTTGTGACTAAACAGCTGAAATAATAAACATGAACATCAAAAAGAATTCAAACTTTATCATAAATTACTTTTTGTTGATTTTTAAATTTAATATTTATATGTTAAATAAATATTAAATAACCAATATTTCTCCCCAAGACTGCGTGATGGTCCACGAATGGGTATTGACACCGTCTGATCTGCCTTGAGACTGAGCTGAAGTTTCTGTTGCTGTTGGCCACGCCCCTTCGTGTGTTCGTTGGCCCCAGTTTTTCATCTCAGTCGATCTGAAATTTAAAATAGCTTTTCTTTTCAGTATTTAGTATAAGATAAATACAGTGCAAACAGGCAAAAATAACCCCAATATGGAAACAGTAGATGTAAATTTCTTTCGGGTTTTTATTTGAATGAATTTTTCTTATAGTTTTTACTAAACAACTGATCTTGAAGTAATAGAACAATTATTTTGTATTTGGGCTTAGGAATGTTCAAGGAATGAACATTCCTTGATTTCTCTGTTGATTTGTCTTTGAGGATATAGCACCTGTAACTTAAGTGGAATTTCAGAAGTGATTTATAAAATAATGAGATGTTTCTGTCTACACTTCTGACATTTTGGTCTTTTTCCAACTCTTTATTTTTTTAACTATTTTGTTTAATCTTCATTGCAATTCTGGCTTTCTTCCTTTAGCAGTTTATTGTGTTCACTGAAGTTCTTCATTTCTTAGATTGCTTTTGAAAGAAGTTCTGTATCTTACATTTTAATGTTGTAAAGTAGTTTTGTACTCCATCTTATGTGTGCTGTTATTTTTACTATATAAGTGTGTATACTTTTCTTTGAAGATTAGAAATGAAACAGAAGATATGCTTTGGAGATAATGATTTTGATATGGTGCAGTTTGTGTGTATTGACCTGTCCAAGGCACATTCATATTAATATTTTTAAGCCTTTGCTTGATGCATTACATATTTAAAAAGAAAAAAATGATTAATTTAAAAACTCTATAATTTAATTTGAAAAAAGAATCATTAATCTGAAAAAAGAAGCAAAGGAGTCCTTTGGGGGTTGGGCGGCATATAAGTTTAATAAATAAATAAATAAATAAATACATTTTACGTAATATATGCATTTTACATAAAGTCTTTTTTTTTTGCAACATCTCTGTGTATAGGTAAGATGAAGTACCAGTATGTCATTTGTAGCATTAAGATAGACAGAAATGGAAGATAATGAAACTGACCACCATAATTACAAATGAGGAATGATGTAACTGTAGGAAAATTGAATTTGCAGATGAACACATCTGCTTATCCATGACTTATAGGATTGTGTTAATTTTGTGATGCTCATTAAATAATTTTGAAAGTAAATGAGAATGTAGTGTACAGATCATTGCTTGAGAAAGTAAGTCCTGGCACAAACATTTATGACATTTGAAACTCTAGCTCACGGGTGTCAAACCCGCCACATCACATTGCTGTCACGTGATGTATCATAACACATTTTTCCCCTTCATGGAGATGGGTGGGCGTGCATGTCACATCTGGCCTGCAGGCCGTCACTTTGACACCCCTACTCTAAATCTTCTATATTATATACTTACCTAGGAATTTTAAAGGAATTTTCTCTTTGATATTGGCTTGAAACGATAAGCTCATGGCTTTTATTTGTTTCCATAATAATATTTTGGAAATGATAAGCTCATGGCTTTTCATTTGCTTCCATAGCAATATTTCAGAATTATTCAGTTACAAATTTTGTTTCCCCAAGTGGCTAATTATTGTAGTCCATTCTGATTTTTTATATCTTCAAAATTGGAATGATTCAAAATACAATTCAGATGCAGAGTATATTCAGTCAAATTGTGAATTAGAGCGAATTTGTTTGTTTATTTGTTTGTTTGATTGCTATAGACTGATTCTGTGGCTATATTAGATGAAGCAAGATACCTGTGAAGTGATCTGATCTAAGCTCATTATGAGTTTTCTTAAACAATTTGATGGGAATAAATGCTGCTACAATATAACATTACTTTTAAATGTTGCTTCTTCAGTATGGGCAGAGAGAGGTCAGAGGCTCTCCATTTTTAAACAGTTAGAAAGACTGTTTTCTTCTTGGCAACAATCAGAAATTAAAACAGCCTAATTCCAAATTCCTGTATGTAATCTTCTATAATGCAATATATTTCTCACAAAAGGGCATTGTTGCACTGTCTGCAATTCTCATAACATTGCTTGCTGAAAAACAGTAGGGAAGATTAATGAATCATTTGAATCTTTTCAAAACTGGGATCAATGACTACAAAACAGTGCTCCGGTAATCTTGAGGCTGTATCACTCAGTTTTGACTGAGGTTAGAACACCTAGCTCAATTTGCGGAATGGGATGCCTTGAAGACTTTTGTAATATATTTATCAAAATATTTTGTAATATTTTTATCAATTCTTTGGGTGCTTACTGTTACATTTCTGAAAAATTTAGCATTCACAGTGAAAAATGAAGTAACCATGAACTAATTGTTCAAAGCTGGGAAATGAAACTTCAGGTAGCATTAACAAGAGTAACATTTCTGGGAATTGTTGCATGGATTCTTGATAAGACAGATTTCAGTGTTGCATTCTGTTTTATACTGTTTAAAAATGTTGGAAATTGAAAAAAATCTTCAGAAAAACTTTTTTTATATAAACAGTCTAGAATATTCTGAAGATTTAGGCACTGGTGATTACAGATAGATTTAAAGCAAGAAAGAAATGATGCATAGAATTAATTTATGGATTACTGCAGTTTGTTAGTCATAAAAAGGACACATTATTTTTACTAAATGGATTTTTAAAGCCTTCATCATATAAAATTCAGTATAAGATTTCCTTAGCTTAAAATATTTCAGATATCTTTTCATTTTTCTCTGTAAGTAGCAGTTGTGTTTTATTCATTTTTGTTATAGTTACAATCGAATGGCATTGTGGTGCAGAGGTGGAGCTCTTACCTCACAATCAGGAAGCTGTGAGTTCGAACCTAGGTAGCGGCAGATATTTCTCTCTTTGGGCGCAATGAGTAATTGTCTGCTGTGAACTTCACATAGGCATCAGGAAGGGCATCAGCCTAGTAAACACTCGAACTCTGTTCATTCTCCCCCTACTCTACCCCGATACAAGGGATACAGGGTTGTTAAAAGAAAAAAATAGTTACAATCAGTTGTTATATTTAAAACATTAAAACACTTAATTCAAATAGGATCAAAGCATTATTTAATGCTAATAAGGGAATATTTAACATTTGATAAAATGGATAGTAAAATAAAGCATCTGCATATTTTAAAAGCCAAATATTAAACTTTTTTCCATTATTAAGGTTAATTAATAAAATCAATTATATGAATTTCATAAATAGGGCCTAACAAAAGAAGATCCTGCTGATACAACTTGAATACTTTTCTCAATTGCATGTAATGTAATGTCTGGTCATTGTTTTGAAACTGGTAAACTTGATTGTATTTTATTTATTATTTATTTTATTGTATTTATATGCCGCGCTTCTCCCGGAGGACTCGGGGCGGCTCACAATATAAAACAGACAAAAACAATCAAGTAAAACCATTTGTATAAATACAATATAAATATGACTATAAAATACTAAAATTTAAAATTTAAAAAGAGTTAAAATACAATAGAGATCCCGTCCCATCAGCCGATCTTGTTAAAAAGCCATTGTAGAACATGTTTTAGCAGCTATATAACCAGATTCTGTGTTTGAGTCATTAATAGAAATTAATGCATGTGTGGTAAAGATGCCATTCAAAAATTATATGTTTTAAATTAGAATATTGTTCACAAAAAATAGAAGGATAAACAAGAGGAAAGCAAACTTGGACATCTATGGATGGAGTTGGAAAAAAAGCAGTGAATATTTCTTGACAGGTTTTAATATGCATTTGATAATCCTTATAAAATGAAGTTGAAATGCTTTCCTTCTAAAATAAAGTCAAAAAGCCAATTGAAAGATTGATACATGAAACAATTCATTAAGATATGTAGGATTGATGACCGATCCTTTCAAACAGGAATAAATATGATATTTGAGAGAGACATTATTATATCTGCCCTTCAGATTTGTAGATAGAATTTTATTATGTCTAGCATGGAAAAACTATTATTTGTGGAATAGATAGAATGTTACTAAACTAACATTTTTTGAGAAGAGCCTAATACAGATAGTTTTCTGAGAAGAACAACAAATAGTTTCTTTATAAGAGTATGGGTTAAACGTCTCTCTGCAGATTTGAATCGGTATATGCTGCTTTATTCTAATGACATTTTGTACAATTAAATATTGAACGAAAAGCTACAATAATTTAAAGCTCTCCCTGTGTTATTTTTCTCTGTGGAAGTTAACTTGCCCATAAGCACAAGAAAGATTTCCAGTATCTTAATTTATAAAGTCATACAATGCCTCTAGAGAAGGGAGACCTGTTTTGAATTTGTGGAGAGGTTTAGAATATAAGTGAAATAAAGCATTGCTCTTACACATTTTGTGTTGGCAATGTCTAATGCTCTTAAGTCTTTATACAGACAGACTTCTGCACCATAAAGCATTAAGCTTAGGACCTTTGCCTTAAAGAGCTTTACTGGTGCAGGAGCTTGCAAACTAAGGTAGTGTGTTAGTGGATTTTGTATGTACATGATTTGTTAGTTTGTTTCTTTGGTCCAGACCAATAATTAAAATACATCAAACAGTGCACATAAAACATATTTAGAGAACATATGAGTGGAATGAATGTACAGGACAGGCCTGAAAGAATTAGGAACAACTTCTATTAGCCTTCTAATAGTTATTGATAACAATTTTGCAGCATTTTTAAAAAATTGGTCACAAAAAAGGTACCCAAGATAGTCTTTTATTAAATTTTTCCATGTTGAAGATGGTTGGAAGATAACTCCTAAATATTTCACTTCCTTCACTTGCTTGATGATGGCACTCAATTTGCAGAAGAGAAAAATGAGTTAACAGTGGTTTATCAGAAGCATAAGGTTTGCTTGATACTTATTTTATGAATGAGGACACAGTTTCTTTAAGGAAAGTTGGTAGTAGTGAAGAAATTGGTATTGGTTATAAATATCTCAAGTGAATTAGAACATAAATGTTGTAACATTGTCATTCCAGTTGGTATTACTGGTACATTGTTCATGTGGATTGGCTTTTATAATTGATTGTTGACTTTTGTTCTGAGCAATTATGATTAATAGTATTAATTAATAATACTTTTTCATCTTTCTAAAATGCCATAACACTTTAAAGCAGATTTTAAAGAAGTTTAAAATCATCTGCATCAATTTTAATTGTTTGATGTGTTTTCAGTGCTGTTAGGCTTTCATCCTATTCTGGTAAAAAACAAAATTTTTGCTTTAATGTTTTACATAATGTTTTGCATATTAGAACAATGGAAGATTAAATTCCCTTTTTCTGAATCCGGTTATAGAGACTAGATTGGATATTACTACTTTAGAGTAGGTCAGGATCATTTAAAGAAATATAAATCCTCCATTGAAATAAATGATTGAATAAGAAGTACTCATAGTGATATTCTAGGAAAGATGGAAATGTATTAAAATAGGAAAAGATAACCATTAAATGAAGTGAGGAATAGGATAGATATAGCATTAAATCAGGATTGCTATTGAAAAAATTTTGGTACCTGTTTGTACTGCTGCCGTGTCTTAAATTTAGCATAGGAGAGAGCTTAACTTGATAATTTTAAAATCCTTCAGTATCCAAGTGAACTGTTTTATGGAATTAAGTATACATCTGTCTACTTAACTTTTTATTATATGAAATTAAATTGACATATCTGAGCTCTTCCTGTTAAACACTGATGCTAGATTTTAGATATTTTGAATCCTATCTATAGATTCTATAAAACATAGAAAACAGTGAGAATATATTTTAGCTTCTGCTACATTGTTAGAAATAAAGTTTTAGTAAAACAGATCATGTTCTTTCCTGTCTTTTGTGATATATACAGTAAATTAGGCATTGAATTACAGTAGGCCACGAGGTGATTTTTAATATACATCAGGGGTGTCAAACTCACAGCCTCACATTTTTGTCATGTGATGTATTTGCTAAAACGGGGGTGGGCATGGCCAGCGCATGACATATCTGGCCCACGGGCTGTGAGTTTGATACCCCTGATATACATAGTGGGCTTTCATTCTGTCAGGATTTGGATTGTTTTCAAATGTTCCACTTAATATTAAAGTAGTCCAAGCACATACATGAATTGTCCTGTTTACTTCAATTTCAGAAAAAGCAAATAGGGAATAGTTATGTGAAAAGAGTAATATTGTTTCTTCCTAGAGCTGTACAGCAGGCTTTAGGATCATTTAAAAATACTTGATTGGCCACTTCTGGAATAAAACCAGAAGTGTTTGTTCATACATTTACTTTTATTGACTAACAGCTTGCTGATTTCTTTCTGGTCAAGCTCACATTTTGAGTGCAGCTCTTGGATCACAGAAGGTTGCCTATTAAATAAATAAATTAATCTAGGTGAAGAAATAGAAGTCTTTAACTCTCCTTGATTTAATGAAAATAAAATTGATTCCATTTGAATATCTTTTGCTGAACGATTATAACGAAAAATGCTTTTAATTTGGAGGAGAAAGAAAATCCATAGTGGAACATCTGACATTTCCCAGGCTCTCAGAAACTATGGCACACAATGGATAGACAAGTTCTTTGTTTTTGCACTTTTTGAAGTTTTAACTACATCAGTTAAATAATTAATATAGTTGGAAGGAATATTGTCTGCTCAAGGGGCAATATTTTAATTCTTCCATGATTTCTTCAGAATACCTGCTTGTGCAGGTAGTGGGCATGTTCCATTGCCACATGGGGGCAAGGGTGGCTCTGTGAACATCCATTGAAAAGTATGGTCATGGTCCAATTATTTATGGATAGTTTTTCCTGGAAGTTTACTCTCAGTTTTTAAATGCTGTAACTCCTATCATAATACTTTCCTACAATACTTTTCTTTGACAGTATGAACTAGTTTATACTCTTAAAATAGCTCCTGTAAGCCTTCCATGTGACTAAGCCCAGATAACAAGGGAAATCATATTTGCAGCACTTTATGCGGATACTGCTTATCTATTAAATACTATAAAATTTTCTTTCCAGAAAATCAAAACTGTCGCCATCAATTTGTTCATGAACGTTTGGGTGAGGTGCTTCGTGTATTAAAGGCAATAATTAACAAACATCCGAATCTTTATTCAGTTGATGTTCTAAGTGCTGCAGGTACAGTCATTGCAAAAGTCAGAGGTAAGAAAAATGATCCAATTATTTTATTGTGACTGTAAACTGGGATTGGAAAAAAATGTTTAAAATATAGCATCAATTAACACAATTTGGGATTCTTTTATCTGTGTATCTTCAGTAATTAAATGCTATTTTTTTTAAAAAAATAATGGATTAAATTATTAATATTGTGCACTTCTGAATTTATCAAATACTCATATGGGTATTTTCTTTCTATATGATAATTCAATAATTGGTGTATGTGGGTGGGTGGATGGAGGTAGCTAAAGTATTTAAGATATTTTTTCAGAAATTGAATAACCATGATACACAACAGTATTATTTTCTATACTGCATATTTAAAACTGAAATTTGGAGAAATAATCTTACAAAGATCATATTAAATATTCATATCTGAATTTAATTTTTACTCAGGTTACCACAGCCATAGTTATCTGAAATGGGGAAGGGGGAGGGAAGGGGAAGGGGAAGGGCAACTGATGAAACCACCAGATTCTAGATACCTCTCTTCATGGCTCATGTTCTTAATTTTGTTGTAATACTTCTGTATTATACTTGAATTGCAAAATATAGCAAAGTTTTGGTTGTGTGTGTGTTTCTTTTTAGTGTTCCAATAATTTGGAGATTGCTACCACTGTTCTGTATGCGATTTATATCCTGTCTTTTTTCCCGTAAGCTCAAGGCAGCATATACAGCCCTCCTCAGATTTTCCCTTCACAGTAATAACACTGAAGCAATTTAGGATGAGAGATAATAACTGGCCCAAAGTCACTGAGTGAACTCTCATGACTGAAAGTAGACTTTATGCCGAGTCTCAGTTCTGTTCCCATATGTAATCATTATGCCATTGGACTAATTCTGCAGCTAAGATTTTAATGGACCACCTAAACTACATTTCTAGCTACAATTTTAATCAATATTATATTAACTTGTATATCTAACCATATTTGATTCAATGGTATATTAGTATACCATTAGTATAATTTATATATAAATTTAAATATTTATTATTGATTTGGACAATTAAATTAGAATTAAAAATTATAATTGCAACAATGCAAGCCGATACAAACTAAAAAAAGGAAGAAGAAGTAGGGTTCCATGGTTTCTCCAGAATGCCTGCTGCGGGCAGTGGGCATTTTCCATTACTACATGTATAGGCTACTACACGCTTATCTGATGCTTGCAATTCAGTACAAGGCAGTTTACTTAACAATGGCAATTGGGACCAGAATTCCATTTCTAAGTGATGATATTATGTGATTGTGCTGCTTAGTGATGGCAGTTCCAACAGTCCCCAGTTACATTGTTGAATGAATCATTAAACAAGAACCTTACATGACTGTGACTTCCTTCTGGCTTTCCCATTGACTTTGGTTGTGGAAAGCCAACAGAGAAGATCACAAATTGTGATCACATGACTGTAAGGGCACCGCAACAGCTGGAACTTTATGGATTTGTCCTTTAAGTACCATTTGTTCAGTGCCGTCAAAAGTTTGATCAGTTGTTGAAAATGAGTAGTTATTAATCATGAGCCATCTATATTGGAAGCTTTACTATTTTTATTTTCTAAAAAATTTAGTATACAGATTTTTCTCTCAACAAAGTGTTGACTCACCTTATTAAACTAAACTCCAGTCTTTTAGAGGCAAATTTTCTGTTTATTAGCTTTCTAATATCATATGTTATAATAAATTACTCAGTATAGACTTCATTGCTTTCATATATTTCTCTATGACAGCAGATAATCCATTTATTCCCAGATGAGCATTTGTTGTAAATAACAATCTTTCTGCATTTTATTTATTATTACAAAATATATGCCATTTTATTTCTAGCAACTTTGAGAAATTGCATTGGATTTAATTGTAATGTTATACTAATTATTATTAATTATATTCAATCAATCTTATGATCTTATACCATTATTACAATTTGTGATAAAATTATTACATTGGGCAGTTAATTTATCCCAACAATTAATATTTGCATATCTAAAATAGGTGAAGAAAAAAATAAATACCAGTAGATCACATGGAAGTGTTTCAGTTTGGATTTCTTAGATAGAGAGAGATAGAAAGATAAAATTATATTTTATTAGACTACTAAATTATGTTGCTATAAATCCAGGAATTATGGTTTCAATTTTGGAACCAAATGTTTACATTAATTTTTCCCATCTCTATTATGTTGCATGCTGACTTGAAAGGGTAACTGTATAGAAACTGCCATTTCCAGACATGGAAACAGTATTACTAATTGTTGTCAGCGCTATTGTGTACAGCCAGGATGTCCTGGGGAAAGACTGTTTAAAGCTGATGATAAGTAATATCAGTATGTAATGGTTGAAAGAAGGCTTTAGCGTTCTTTGAGTAGAAGTATTTTGGAAATAAGGTAGGAGAATTTAATTTATATTTAAATCACTAAGTACTTATTTTCCAAATCATTACAATTTAGGCATAGCAAGAAACAAAGACAGACTTGTAAAACAGGAAAAGATTCTGTTTGGTATAGCATTTCCTTGGGGGAACATTGTTGAAAACAGTTCAAATTGTACATTTTTTTTGCTACTGCTATCTATATTGTTTTCCTCCTTATTTCCTCTTTTAATTTCCAGTAATATTTTCAGTATACATATTTAAATATATATTTATGTCTTGCATACTTAATTTACACTGTTATTGCTGTTATTGTGAGCCATTAGATTGTTTTTCTCAAATTAACAGTATTGTCGCTTTTATGCCATACAGGATGAGCTAGCGACTGCCTTTGATTTAACTGAAATTTTAAACTACTTAATGGTATCAGGCTTTGCATTTCTAGTATTTCATTCTGGAAAAAAATGATATATATAATTTATCTTACAAAACCTATTTAATATGACTATATATGCATTGTTAAATTTTAGAATATAGAATGAGGAGGAATTGATTTTAAACATTTCAATCATTTGTGAAGAGTTTTCAGAGCAGAGTTTATATGAGAAACACAATTTACACTATGAGCAATTAAGTCTATATTGAATAGATTATTATAACATATAATATCAGACAGTTAATTTCTATCACCCTACTAGAAACTTTCCTTGTCATAAAGGAAGTCTGATGGAATATCTGGTTTTTAATTCATTGCCTTTGTTTAAATACTTGTGAATAAAATCACATGGTATTTTAAATGTGGCTGACACACATTTATATTCATTTACATTTTTCTAATTTATTTTTTTAAAAACAAGGTTTCATTAGTTTCTTAATGAAATAATGTGCTGTGTAAAAGATGTTAAAGGATATAATGGAAGCTGTTTCTAAATACCAGGGAAATATGAAGATTGAGTCATTGGGGGGTGGGACTGGAACTGAAATAGTCTCTCAATTTTCTAAATTTCTGAGTATACTCTGCAAAGCTTTTCAGGAAAGAAAAATGGCATAACTTAATTCCAAGATTGCTGCAGTTAACTCCCTGTTCCTCTGATTGAAGTGGATTTAAAATTTTCTATTCTTCATTTTGCTTATCTTTTGTAGGTTCAATTTTTCTACAATCCAGGATAATAATGTATGCCCCTGTTTATGATAAACATAGTTACATCATGAAAACACTTTTCTGCTTAATGAAGAAACTAAAATGTTGGCTTGTATTACAAACTGATTCAGACAATAAAGAGCAATGATAGACCTGCAGTCAGTTTTTACTCTTTTTGCCAGGATCCTGAATTTAGTTTCCAGAACTTTGAGTGCCAATGAAAGTTGGCAAAACGATTTTTCAAGGAGTCACTAAAAACCTATTGTTTCTCTTTCTGTATAGTGTGGTTGCTCAAAATTATCTAATTACACAGGAAACATTAATTAAGCTTAGCAAAAAATGCTTCTCTTGGGGCATCACTACCCCACTCTTGAACGATCACTGCCGTTAATAACATTTTTTTCAAGGAAGTTGCTAGCCTTCCCTTCTCAGATGTCCCAAATTACACATGCATATAGCATTATGTAAGATGGCTCTCTGGAGTTTGAGGAAGAGGGAAGTGTTTAGTTCCTAACTGGAGAGACAGTGCCCCTCCTTCCTTCCTTCCTTCCTTCCTTCCTTCCTTCCTTCCTTCCTTCCT
>JANHFM010003031.1:83035-93938 GCA_032468115.1 Grayia smithii
ATGAAAACTTTTGCAGCTCTGGGTTCCCATTGCTCACTGTGTTTGTTACAGTGAAACAATCCAGTTTTTCATTCAATGAGTAGAATACCATGTGTAGACCCAGCAGGAGGACATTCCAGATTCCCCGTTGATTTCCTCTACCAGAAAGTTGTTTCGTGATCTAGTTGGTGTCATGTGTATTATCTGTATTGTCAGTTCTCTTTTGTCTTGCTCTCTTGCTGTTGTGTATATGCAAAAACTAGTGTTTAGATAAAATGTTAACTTCATACCTTCCCTTCCATTATGTTATTGCCAGAGACTAGAAAATAGAGCAACAATAGATGTAATATGCCATTTGCACCTGATAATTTAAAAATATCATAAAATTACCATATATAATTGGCAGTATTTTCATTGGTTAATTTCTTCTTAATGTATACTTTAAATAAGCATTGAAAGGGATGTTTCAATATTGTTATTCTCCTGGCATCTGTTAGCTACCCTGGCCATCTAACATTTTATACACTAATTTGGTGAGCCATACAACATTCGTTATTTTTGTGCAATCAATAGTTGCTTTGTAATTTTCCCCCAAATGGTTTATCTGTAATTCAGACAGGAACCTAAATTCTACATGAATATAAAAAAGTAAAGTAGCTGGATTGAAAAAAGAGGCACTATGAAATATTTCAGGGAAGGAGGTAAAAAATTAAAGGTGAAAGATGACAAAAACACAAAAAAATCTTATATAATTGTAGAAGGCTTACCCTTCCAAAAATTATGTACATTTTAAAGAGTGAAATGCCAGTGGAAAATTTGCACATGTAAAAAAGAATCGAACAGTGGCATCAAGATTCTTCATAGTGATATGAGAACAAAATTGAGCTGTGGGTGGTTTAAATAATTGATTACTATTGAGTATGTGCTCAGAATTCATAATCCAAAGATTTTAAGAAGTTTCTAAAGGAAAGCCTTATGAAATGATTGGAAAAATTGTATAATTTATCATGAGCATAATCTAATACATTGCTACTTTAAGATAGAGTTCAGATAACCTTTGTGAAATCAGGCAAAGCCGGAACCAAGAGTTAAGATATACATTAATCAAAACCAAACCATACAAAAATATTGTAATATACAAAGACCGTTGGAAAATTGATGAACATGTTCAATATCAAGACTATTCTTTTTTTTTTTCTCTATAATATAACATGTCTTCCTTTTGAGTGAATTAATGACTGACTTTCAGAGATTTAAGCGATTTCTTAACTGCATCACAATTAGGTGTAGGCACCAAATAGAAAATGTATTTCAAACTTTTACAAAACTATTCCAATTGGTATCTTAAATCATTTATTTTTGGCCCTTATCTTCCCACCACAAAAAATGTTCATTAGTCATTCAGCAATTCAAAAATGCAAAAAAAATAATAAAAAAAGTGGTCTTACTCACTATAGGAGGATAGGGACCAAAAGGGGATGATAGTGAGTAGTACACACTTAGGCAGCATTTTAGTTGCATCTCTGGTCTAGTCATTGTTTGCTAGTTTGTTGCTTGTTCAATTGGGGGGGGGGGGTTTGTAGGTGGAAAATGCTATGTAACACATATCTTGTACAGGTAGTCCTCAACTTACAAGCACAATTGAGCCCAACATTTATATTGTTAAATGAGAAATTTATTAAGTGAGTTTTGCCACATTTTATGACTTTTCTCACCACATTTATTATTATTATTTATTATTTACTCAATTTATATGCCGCCTTTCTCCCGAAGGACTCGGGGCGGCTCACAATGTTAAAAAAAATAATAAATATTTAATTAATTAAAATTAAAATTTGCATTTAAAATCAATTAAAAAACAATTAAGAAGTTTAAAAACCCTATCAGTCAGCCAATCTGTTGGAACAGCCACGTCTTCAGGTCACGGCGGAAGGAACGGAGGTCAGGGGCCGTCCAAAGGTCAGTGGGTAACCCATTCCAGAGGGTCGGTGCGCCCACCGAGAACGCCCTCACTCTGGGAGCTGCCAACCGACATTGTCTGGCCGATGGCACCCTGAATATTGAACCAGTGGTTACCTTTTTTCAAGCATTATGCACTACTTTAATCAAATTCAGGTTGCAGTGGGTTTTTTCCCCCTGCCATACATGTTTTTTTTTAAAAAAAAAGATTGTTCCAAGTTTCAAGACCATATATAAAAACCAATTTAAATATCCCACACACAGGTGGGAGTAAAGGAGAACACACAAGGAGAAGTAAAGAATTCAGATGACCTCATCACAAATACATCTTGTCTAGGAGCATGGTTTAGATTTTAAAAATACGATGCCTGTGTCATTTGAGTGGGAAGACTCAGGAAACTGTGAACTAAATCTTAATTCCAGAATGACTGGCTACCCTGAGAATATCCCCTCATAACATTTTGGAACAGTGTCATCTTATATTTCAGTTGAAGAGGTACAAAATGTGATGAAGGAATCACAATAGTCTTTCGGATAAATATTTACATTTGGCTGTGCTTGGATTTGCAGAGTGATGTTATGTATTTGGCAAAAGGATAGCACAAACATGAACCTCTTGGCTTAGGGCAGGATGATTGCTCATTGAAACAATGGGTCAATTACTTCCCCGGGGCTTGAAAGAGCGGTTGGACAAGCATCAGTGATGACTCGGCATCTTTTGAACTGGGGGCTCTAGGTGAGGCAGACTTCAGATGTCTAATTAGAGAAAAGTGAGCAGTTGTTTGTAAATGGTCAGTCTGGCAATGCTAACACTTGCATTTTGTATTATTTTATCGAATGCCTCAACTGTAACACTAAACACATTGTGGCAATGCACTAGCATTGAGTCACTGGCTTTTAATACATACACCCAGCACATATGCTGTAAATATTATGAAATTCTGTACTGTTGAGGAAAACTAAAACTTAGGTATACACCTGCAATAATGTATATTAGTCATTTAATTTGAACCTGGCTTTTCCATCAAATGTATATAGAGTGAGTGCTTGAGAGTACTGAATTGATTCCATGGATTTTGTTTGTGGGGGAGACATATTAGCATTAAATGTGGGGAATGCGTGGAATAAGGAAAAAAAATGTAGGTTACCTTGATAATAAAATATGAACGTTTTCTGGTTTCATTATTAAGATTAGGACTTTCCCTGCTTTATACCTTTTATATCTTGCTTAGAAAACTTACCTGGAGGATATTTTCTCTTCAGAACAAATCAGCTTAAGGGGTACATGTTTTCCCCCTCTCCCATTAAACAACCCTTCAAGGAATTAAGATAAGCAACCTTTCTCCTTAATTTTCTGGTCTACACTACTAAATGCAAAAAGAAAAAGCATTGTTTAGTGACAACAATTAGGTAATTGTTAGATAAAGTTTGACCTTTAGCTGTAATAATTAAATGTCTTCAGGTACCTTCAAGACTATCTTCCACATAAGGTTCAAAAGCTAAGCATAGATGGGTTTGGGAATACTGCCTTGCTAAGCAATGCTAGAATTGTACGCTAGACTGGAAAACTTAAAAAAAAATCCCAAAAGATGACAATGGGAGAAATCACTTCTATACATCTGAGAAAACTGCACAGTTGTATCTATGAAGCCAACAGAAAAAGCAAGGTCATCTCGAGAGCATCTTTATTTTTGTTACAGGTAGCATATTCTTAATTTAAATACATTTCTCTTATTGCATCCACAACAAAAATCATACCATTGTTACTTGATGTGCTGTTTTAAATGCCAGAGTTTATTTTGGTATATCATCAGCAACCTGATCCTCTTGCAGACCTCTCCTCTTTTCTCTTTTACTAGAATAGATAACAGTTTTTCAGATGACAAGGCTAAACAAAGGAGACTTTACATTTCAGAGAAATCTGTCTCTTAAATAACAAGTTGCCTGTGAGGACTTTGATGTACATAATTATTGGTTGTTGGCCTGCAAGAGACCATCAAGCCGATAAGATCAAACAAACTAGCTTTGTGGCATTCAGTGAAGTGAAGTAATTAAATACATTTCTTCCCAGTCAGTTTAGAAACAAAATGTCATCTCCTTACAATAGTTGCCAACATTGAGAATCTGATAATCATTCCTTCATTTTGGAGTTAGGAAGCACAAGATACATACAGATATTTGGTGACTTCATCGTTTCCCCAGTTCCTTGCTCTGGCACTTACCTTTTCTCTATACCAAAATAGTAAAAACATTGGAACTTGGTAAAATATTATGTCACTCATGAAGTCTGCTGCCTTAACTTTAAGCAAAGTATAGTACTTGGGTCAGGAGACAGATGCTGACAGAAGACTTTGGCCAGGTCTGATAGTAAGGTCAAAGAACCAGACAGAGTTAAAAGATGGGATCAAAGCAACTTCTGATAAAGTAGTCTTGACTTACGACCACAATTGGGTCCAACATTTCCATTGCTAAGCAGGACAGTCGTTAAGTGAGTTTTGCCCCATTTTACAACCTTCTTGCCACAGTTAAATGAATCAGTGCAGTTATTAAGTTAGTAAGAAGTTGTTAAGTAAATTTGGCTTCCCCATTGACTTTGCTTGTCAGAAGGTCACAAAAGGTGATCACACGACCCTGGGATACTGCAACCGTCCTAAATATGAATCAGTTGCCATGGGTCTGAATTTTGATCATGTGACCATGGGGATACTGAAATGGTCGTGTGAAAAAAAATCATAAGTCATCAGTGCCATTGTAACTCTGAAAGATCACCAAACAAACTGTTGTTAAGTTCAATGCAGTTCAGTCCTGATTCTCTGATTTCCATATATTCATATTTAAATTAATTATGCAATCTCAATCTTCATTTTCATCCATTGATGCCTTTTTATTCCCAATGCCTTTCATGAGGGAGGGGGGATTTCAGAGTTGAGCAGAATTATTGTCAAGCCCACATAGATAGGAAGATAAAGGAATAAAGAATTACAGGTAGTCCTCCATTTACAACACTTTTAGTGACTGTTCAAAGTTACAACGGCACTGAAACAATTGACTGATGACCGTTTTTCACACTTACAACCACTGCAGTATCCCCATAGTCACATGATCCAAATTCAGATGCTTGGCAAATGACTCATATATATGACGGTTGCAGTGCCTCAGGGGTCATGTGATCACTTTTTGCCACCTTCTGACAAGCAAAGTCAATGGGGAAGGCAGATTCACTTAACTGTGTTACTAACTTAACAACTGCAGTGATACACTTAACAAATGTGGCAAGGAAGCTCATAAAATGGGACAACATTCACTTCACAAATGTCTCACTTAGCAACAGAAATTTTGGGCTCCATTGTGGTCATAACTTGAGGATTACCTGTATACCAATTTCAGTCAGGTAACTTTAATGCTAGTCTAAAGTAAATGAAGAATTTTGAAAACTCTTAAAGAGGAATTTGCCAATTCCCATTTATGGTGTGCAAATTAAGATATAGTCTCTTAAGATAATTTGATTTGACCTTCTTCATAGATCAGCTATCTCTTGATTGCTTATGTCTATTCTCTTCCATTCCTTGCAGAAGTTGGTTGATACTTCTTATTTTAGGTTTGGTTTTTCCACATTTTAAACTTTGTTTTATTGGTTTGTAAACAAAGAAGAAAAAGGGTTTCCCACAATTGTGTACCTATTGCTGTGTGTGCAGTGTTCTCCCTGCTGTTTATGACCATCACTTTCCCCTCCTTTGAACCAATTTTGTTTTGCTCTCCCAAGCTTATTTTCCAGGTGATAGGTTCACATTAGCTTTCTACCTACCCACCACCCTCATTTATTGTGATGGTTTCAGCTTTGTTTTTCTTTGGGGGTTGTTATCTAGCCGACAAGACACTTCTTTAATGACTGATCTTCCAGAGACAATTGCTCCATTCAGTCTCTGCACTAAAGGACGGTAGTTATTATAAACCTCAGATGTGGAATATGCTTATGACAGCTTTTGGTCTCTCCTCTTTCAATTACAATTTTATAATGCATTTTAACCCGAGAATGAGATTAGGAAAAGTCTGAGAAAATAAATCTGATCTATCTCAGCTCTGCATATATTAAGTAAGTCTGGTCTGGCAAGTTTCCACACCATTTGGCTAACTGAAAGAAGCAAACTCACATTTAATACAGAACCTTATCACCTGTACTGATTTCTGAACATACCTGCATTGCAAAATTCAGGCAACTGCACCATCTCTTCTGGAGATGATTGTGTTCCAATTTATATATTATTTCAGGATGTTATCAAAGTGGAATCAACAAAATTCTGTGCATCTGTAGATTTAAAGCGTTACAGGTATTAAATGATTTCGCATATATGCTTTGTTTCCCAGCCAAAGTATTAAATATTTTTTCCTCTGAATTAATAATTTTCTTGAAAAAAACATTTTTCATTATACTCTTTTTATTCAGAAACATTGTACATTTATTTCAAAGCTATACCAAAGTGAAAAGTTTAAAATAAAATGTGGAAGAAAGCAATGGCAGTAGCACGTCACTTCTACATTATTGTAAAAAGAAAAAAAAAAGTGGAAGTATCCATGCCATCATCAACAGTCAAACTCAGCTGGAATGAATTTTTAACTTTCTTATGCCCCTCAGCAACTAGAAAGCCTCCCCAGTTTTGTTTTGTTTTTTAATTACCCTTTTTATTCTCCAAAGAAAGATTTGAAAGGAATTTGGAAATTATCTACTCCAATCCATGCCCCATGCAGGAATCCATTGCTATAACAACTATTTCAAAGAGATTTCTTTGCTAAGAAGGAACATGGAATAGAAATTCCTGTAGGGGATCAGCAGTTTTTTTGTATAAATACTGTAATCATAATATATCATTGTAGAAGGAAACTATGGCAATAAACCCACTGATGATCCCACTGATCAGCAGAATTGATTCTGTTAATTGAATGGATAGACTGGTTATTGTCTGTCTCCCTCACTGCTCATGTATGATTCTGAAGTCTCAAACTCAGGGCAAAAGGATGGTCCACCCAGATTATGCAAATTTCAAATTATTTTCATTATATAATATTGATCCAAATGCAAACCTCAGCTCAATTTGCAAACTCGTCCTATTTTACAAAAACCATCACTTTGGCTTTATTCACGTGCATTATTGACATGTAGACTGATTAATTTTTGATCAAAGTTCCGCAGACTTTGGCAGGAACATGTTTCTCTGTTATTTGTTATTTATTCATTACATTTGTATGCTGCCCATACCTCTACTAAGCAACACTACAGATTGTTCTTGAATTATAACAGTTCGTTTAGTGATCGTTCACAGTTAGAACAGCCCTGAAAACAGTGACTTATGAACATTTTTCACATGACAACATCCCCATGGTCATATGGTCAAAATTCAATCACTTAGCAACCGATTCATATTTATGACAGTTGCAGAGTCCTGGGGTCATGTGATCACCTTTTGCAACTTTCTGACAAGCAAAGTTGATGGGGAAGCCAGAATTCTCTTAACAATTGTGTTACTAACTTAACAACTGCAGTGATTCACTTTTAACACCTGTGGCAAGAAAAGTTGTAAAATGAGGCAAAACTCATTTAACAACTGCCTTGCTTAGCAACAGAAATTTTGGGCTCAATTACGGTTGTATATAGAGAACTACCAGTATTGGTGTCCAAATCATAAGTAAATTCTGATTTACATACATGTACAATGCTACCGTTATCTCATTCAAGTATCTCTTATGCCTCTGTTATCACAGTGCTTGACCCTTGATAAGTTTGAAGGTCTAGCTGATGAAACTGAGTTGATTCTTCATGCTCGCTCTCTTCTGGAGGAAAACAAATTCTGGGCTGCTGTTGTCTTTCTTGACGTGGATGCAAAGGCCAGTCAACTGCCACCTCACGTAAAATACAAGATACGCATGGATATTGATGCTGTGGAGAAAACAAACAAAATCAAAGATAGGTAAGGACAGTTTCTAATCTTTAGGCATGCAAGCAGAGCCTAATGAGATATCAGTGACTGGAGAGACAAAATAAATCAGAATTGCCAAGAGAAACTCTTCCTAACAGGACATCCTGCATATCTGTTGGATGTCCCCAGTTATCAAAGGGGTCTAATGAGAATTGCAATTTATCATATTTACAGGAAAGAAGGCTGGTAAATGTATGGATGACTGTTATGTATATAATAATTAACTACAGACCAAAGTGTAACTTCTAGGTATCTCAAACAGTGGTATGCTGGTAAATATAAAACGTTATCATGAGTGTATACAATTACCCAGAAAGAGAGAATGAGAAAGCACACGTACCATGACAAAGCATAATGCCTTTTTATTAGAACTAACACACATTCAACCCTATGCAGGGGAGTTACTAGGGAATAAACTTATCTGAATTCTCAGTGCTTTCACCTAACTTTTAAACAACTTAGCTTTAAAGTTCATAAGCATATAAATAAACATTGCAAATTGCTTCTGCAAAAGTTCAGCACTGGATATATTTATAGCTTTTAAATTGCCAGAAGATTACTCCTTTGTTCCAATAAAAGTTGATCTGATGATTTTACCTGTGAGATTTGATTTATGGCAGCCCCTTCACTTGTCAGATCATTGACTGATTCTGCAATTATTAAGTGATAAAAGAAAACTGCATCTAACTCATTGCATCTAAACTCCTCAGTCCATAAAATCTAATCGGACTGAGTCAAAGATGATAGCACTTGGCTGTTTTTGTCAAAAGCTAAGCAAGGTGAGATCTGGTAAAGATTCTGACGGGAGACCGTTGGGAAATCCCTGGATGGTCAACAAAACTGGAAAGTTGAAAAAACATTCAACCTAGAAGAAGTGGATTACAACTCCATTAATATGACAATTTTTCCTTATGTCCATGTTTTTTTTCTATCACAGGCAACCAATGTGAAGACCTTATTTGGATCTGGTCTTTAAACCAATTCTCCCTTGGCTCAGTCTCTGTTCTAACAGGAAACCTAGGATATCAGTAAAGATGCTCAGAAAGCTTTTTCATGCCTGTCTCTTGTCCTGCAAACACAGTGTGCAAAGAGTTGAATCTAGACTAAGATTGCAGCCCAAACAAACGGTTAAAAATTCTTGGTTCTCCCACACTATCACAACCAAGATTGGGCCCCTCTTGGCCTTTGTGAAAGGAAGAAAAGATACTGCAGCTGAAAAGCAACCAAACCATTAACATAGCTTATAGTTTGTTACTCAGATTCTGATAACTGACACTTTTACCCCTGCCATAATCTCCACTAGTCTGAAGGCTAAATCTGTGCTTTGCCTCTACAGGTACTGGGATCCTGGCCCAAGAGCTGACCCAGTTGATGATTTGCGCTACATCTGGGGAGGGTTTGCTTATCTGCAAGATATGATTGAGCAAGGGATCATCAAAACCCAGACTCGTGTTGATGTGCCTTCAGGGATATACCTACAACAAATGCCCTATCCCTGCTTTGCAGATGATGTGTGAGTGTGATCTGTGTCCAATAACTGACTGTGTGGCTAGCCAGGTAGCACTTTGAGTCTTACAAATGACACTGTTTTTGCTTTTGATCATGCTAGAGATTCTAGAACATGAAGTATTAGACAAATTTCCCTGCCAAGGAATCAGAATTGCGTTACTTAAATCCGAGACAAGAAATCTAGA
The DNA here is from genome assembly GCA_032468115.1 of Grayia smithii. Classification (NCBI taxonomy): domain Eukaryota; kingdom Metazoa; phylum Chordata; class Lepidosauria; order Squamata; family Grayiidae; genus Grayia; species Grayia smithii. The sequence continues at coordinate 92,640 of JANHFM010003031.1, forward strand.
ACAAATAATTGTTATCATAACAATCTATCTACTTAAAATAGAACACAATAGGAATATCACCTTTATTGCAAAAAATAAATATTAATTCATTAGCAACATAGAGTGGAGGAAAAGTTGCAAACTTATAGCTGCTTTTCTGAACTGTTTTAATCAGGGAAAGTATTCAGTTCATTTTCAAAAATGAAAAAAGAATACGAGTGTGCTGAAAGGCTTGTTACTCTCTGCCACAACATTAGAATGTGGACCATTCAATGATGTTGAATGATGCAAGGTTCAGGATAGGCTAGAACAAACAAAGAAGTTGTTTTTCATACAATGCATACTTATGCCATGATGATAGTGATCATTCTCTCTTTTAATAGAAGTGGATATTTTTTTGGTACCAATTCTCTGGACATGAGCAAGTTAATATTTTTAATATAAAGTCCATTTATCTATCTTCAGAGAAATAATAATCATCACCACCAGTCAGTTGCAAAAGGAAGGTTTACTTGGAAGAGTTTACATCATGATACCTTTAATAACATCAAATAACAACATCTGCCTATCCTTGATAAGGGCTCCATAGGTGAATAAAAATGCCAAATCCATCCTCAACAACTGGTTGACTGTGCAATGAACCATAAAGATAAGATTTGTATCCCTCGTCAATTTTTCCTTATGTCCAGGCAAACTTACCTAATGCCATTGCTTGCTATTTTCCCCACAACAACCCTGTGAGATAGGTTGGGCTGGAGAGAGTGAATGACCAAAGTCATCCAGGGCCTTTCATGTCTAAGGGAGGTCTAGAACTCACTGTCTCTGATTTCTAGCCAACAGCTTCACCACTGACTCTCTAATTAAAAGGTAACCAAAGGGCATTATTAAAATACTGATCTCTTCCGGCACACCTCTTATTATCTTGTTAAAAACCCTGTGCTCCAAAACAACCAATCCTTTACTCTGTTTCTGGATAACATTTGGGATATTATGAAATATTTAATTTGCTCAAGGTTTTTCTCTACATCCCAATGTAGTCCAATGCAGTACATGAGGCTTTACAAATCCCCTTTGCAAACCAGTGAGTCAGTGTCTGATATTTTCCATTTTTGGCCAGCATATTTCAATACAGGAAATAAGGCAGCCTTACCCAATCTCATGCCCTCAGAATGTGTAGAAATGATGGAATCACCATTGCGTTTGGTTAATAGCCAAGAGGCTATATAGTTCTACTACATTTGGGGCAGTGGTGGGTTTCAAATTCTTTTACTCCCGGTGCGGTGGGCAGGGCTTGGTGGGGGTGGCTTGGTGGGGGTGGCT
>JANHFM010003031.1:100905-113117 GCA_032468115.1 Grayia smithii
TGCAAGGAATATAAATCCTTCCATTCCCCACTATCCTGTCAGAGCTGAAGAAGCTTCTTGGATGAGAAGCGAAATTTCTTCAAAAGAAAAAACAAAGTCCAGCTGCCTCCTGAAAAAGCACCTTTGGGACAACCATGACCTGGATGACTGACAATTTCTACAGACTTTTATGCCTTACAGAGTTATGGACAAATTGGAATACACCACTTTGAGCTCCTGAAGGAAGGTCAATCATTAAGTCACAATAGCATTAATAGGAAATCTTGAATGTACCAGTATCATAAACTGAAGACTCTTGATCTCAGATGGGTCCTAAGCCAAGCAGTAGAAGAATATTTTTCTTTTCTTTCCTATACAGTATGGCAAAGTGCTTCGATACTGCAACCCCCAAGTTCTCTTTCTGTTCCTGTTAACCTTTGCAACAGCCAGCATCATGCAGTGCTTTTTGCTCAGCACTTTTTTCTCCAAGGCTAATCTGGCAGCTGCCTGCAGTGGAGTCATCTATTTTACTCTCTACCTGCCCCATATCCTCTGCTTCATTTGGCAAGATTGGCTGCCTCTTAAGATTAAGATCATGGTGGTAAGGATTTCTTTTCTTTCGCTAAGGCTTGTTCCAAATGGATTTGGTTTACAAGTAATAAACCTAGAATTTTCATTGCTAAGCGATGCAGTTGTAAAACACAATGCCATGTGACCATGGTGTGATTGTAAAGCACAAAGTCATGTGACTGCATTGCCTAGTGACAGCCATTTTGGCAGTCGTGGTTGCTGTTTGTAACCTGAGGATCTCTCATGATTATGACTTCCAACTGCCTGCTGGCTTCCCCATTGATTTGCTTGTGGAAAGCTGACAGAGAACTTTAGAAATCACAATTGTGATCATGGCTGGCGGTAATGTTATAATCGTGAGCTAGGTGCCACAATCTAGGTGCTAGATTGTGATCATGGGGATGTCTCAATGGCTGAAACTCTTAAGGACTGGTTGTAAGTATTAGATGTTCAGTTCTGTTGTAGTTTTGAATGGTCACTGAACCATTCAACCACTGAACAATGGTCATAACCCTCCTGCAGTCAAGATAACTCATTAGTAATAAACTCAGATCATTTGTCTCTTTCTTCCAGAGCTTTCTTTCACCTGTGGCTTTTGGGTTCGGTACAGAATACTTGTCACGTTATGAAGAACAAGGACTTGGATTACAGTGGAATAATATCCGAAGTAGCCCACTGGAAGGAGATAAATACAGTTTCTTGTTGTCTATGGAGATAATGGTTTTTGATGGCTTTGTCTATGGATTGCTTGCTTGGTACTTGGATAATGTCTTCCCAGGTATGTGGTCTACTGTATGGATTTTTTTCTGCTCAAGGGTAAAAACCTATCTCTGTGCTTTCATACAACTGAGAACCAACAAGACTAAATATCTCATGTCTCAGAATTTGTCTAATCAAATACAATGAAGGTAAATGCAAAGTTATGTGACTGATATCAGCTTATTCAATAGGCTTCTCCTTATTCTCCTTCTCTCCTCTAGTCAGATTCTTGCTCTCAGATTCTGTCAGGAATGTTTCTAAGATGGTTTGGTTATTTTCAGTAGGATTCTCTAGAAGGGCTAAATATGTAGAATCATACAGATATTGATATTCCCCATATTCAAATGTGAAATTATTCTGACATTTCAGGTTTAGTCAGAGCCTTAAATCCTAACTTCTCTTTATGGAAAAAGGTTTGCCTGCCTTTCATTTTAAATGCAGGGTTTTTTTTTTTCCTCTTGTGAAAACCTGCATCATGGAGCTGATGCACCTTGAGAACAATATAGGATATGGCATTGAAGACCGAAACAGGAAGTGGGATCCTGTCCTCCTCTCCCTCCTCCCTCCCCTAATGGGACTGACATCTTTGAATCCATACCATTATGCTTATACTGCATTTTGGGATAAAAGATCTTACTTAGAGTTAAAATATATTGAAATGTTTAAAATCTATTGCCGAATGCTAGGGTTTAAACTTTGTGTAAGCAACAAGCAATTCATCAAGATTTTTTATAACATTATATTCCAAAATATCTTGGCCTCTGATGTTATAGTAAAGCCTTATCTAATCTTATGCCCTCTGTATGTATTGGATTATAATTTCCACTAATCTTAGGCAGCATGGACAATCCATTATATAGGAGAAAGTTGTAATACAATGGCCTTTAAGCCATTTGACAAAACACATGGGTTTAGAAGTGCAAGGCATCCATTTGTACATTGCCAAATTAGACAAAGTTTTCATTGTCTTATCTTCCAGAAGATGAAGAATCTTTCAAAATAGATTCAGAATCTTTTGTGGAATGAATCTTGCTTCTCTTTTATAGTAGTTGCTGACAAAAACAGAATCATCTCCTACATTTGGTGGGTTTGACTGGCGCTTTCTATTTAAAGAATTTATGTAAACCTCGCAGTAGATTTCTTTAAACCACTGAGGCATTGGCAATTAAACGAAGTTCAGTTGGCAAGCTACCACCTCTCAAAAAGAGGATTATAATATAACGTAGGAGCTTGCTTACAACATTAATACAGGAGTGTACCAGAGGAACAGGGACAGGCCCAAAAAGAGTGGTGGCTAGACTGTTCAAAGCCCCTATGGGAAGTAATGAGGTCCTTTTGAGGTGTGGTGGTGGTATCTCTTCTTATAATCTTTTCATGTTGTGCGAAAGAGCGTATGAGTAGCTACAGGGATCACTCTTATATTAGTCAATATGCATTTATTTTATTTACTAATTCATCTTGTATCTTGTCTTTCTATTTAAGTGAATGCTTAAAGATGTCTCTTTGAAGAACAGAAACTTGGATTTCCCCATAGTTAAAGAAACTTGTCTGGTCACATATTATAAGAGTTGAAGAGCCAAAAGAAAGACCCACAAAAGATCTTATCTGTAGAATGAAAGCTCACACCTTACCATTCACTTTCAGCTTAGGCAGTTTTCCAAAACCACATTGGGTGGTTTCTGAAGCACAAGTTAAAATAAAAAAAAAGAAGTGTTTAAAAAAACTGCAGTCTGTCACAGCTCAAGAAACTCTTGTTTGTCTTTATGGTAGAAGCAGCAAGAGGCTTTCTTTTGCTTCAAAGAACAGTAAATCTCTTCTGTAGAGATATTGATAAAGATCATCATTACCAGATATAAGCTTCAGTAATTTAAAGTGCTATCCCGAAAGGACAGGGGACTCAAGTTTCAGGAGCCCCTGAATTAAAATTGGAAGTTTGAAAAGTTTCTCTATCTTGATTCCCCACATTTCATGTCAGGTCCTCTGAACTCCAAATAACTTCCTCCCTTTGCTAAAGAAGAAAAATTGTTGAGACGTAATAAAATTAATACATTAGTTTATTTTCCCTTAAAATATCCATGATGTTTTGTCACAATATGTCTACCCCATGGAATCTGTTCCAATTAAAGCACTCTCTCCAGCTAACTTCTTACTGTGTATCTTACTGATCCAGCCACCTGATATTAGTAGTAAAGGTAATATTAACTTACAACAATTTGTTTAGTGACAGTTTGAAGTTACCACACTGAAAAAAAGTGACTTATGACCTTTTTTGACACTTACAAACATTGTCATGTGACTACATGATCAAAATTCAGACATTTGGCAATTGAATCATGATGGTTGCAGTGTCATGGGGTCATGTCAGTGGTCGGTTGCTCCCGGTTCAGCCCGGTTCACGTGATCTGGTAGCGGTGACGGTGTGACATCACCGGTTCTCTGCGGCCGGGAGCTGGGCACACCCACGCGCCCGTACTTATGCTTTTCTGGTTTGCGCATGCGCAGAGTGCTTGTTTTGAGTTTTTTTCCAAGTAGAGTAGTAAATGCGCATGCGCGGAATGCGTGTTCAGCGCATGCGTGAGCGAAACGAGCACCCACGCGCCGATCATGCACAAAGCATGTGCATGAAGAGAACCAGTAGTAAAGTTAAGTAGAACCCACCCCTGGGTCACATGATTTCCTTTTTGTAACCTGGCAAGCAAGTCAATGGAGAAGGCAGATTCACTTAAGAGTCATGTTACTAATGTCAGGATGTTCGAGGAACGAAGCGACTCTCCAAAGTTGGTGAAACGGCTTGTTTATTCGTGCTCTCGTCTCTCGTTACACACTATTGCATTGAAAGTCGGCGTTGGGAGCTGCTGCCTTCCAACGCCTATTTAAGCATCGTGGGCTGCCGTCCACCAATCCTTGATCGTGGTTTAGGTGACATCACGCCCAGCAGCCAATCAGATGGCTCAGTTTATCCCTATCGAGGCGCAGGCCCTCCGCCCCCCTGTGTCCTAGGTGCAGCCGCCTATTACCATACACCCATCCGTGCAGCAACAGAAAACATGTGAAAGTGTACAAGAAGCTAGCCCCTCGGTCGGTGAGTCTGTTTTGATGTCAGTTTCATCCACCTCCGCCGACAAGTGGCGTCCCGAAATCGGGGCGACAACTAACTTAACAACTGTGGTGATTCACTTAAAAAACTGTGGCAAGAAAGTTCATAAAATGGGGCAATCTTAACAATATAAATCAGCTCCATTGTAGTCATAAGATAAGGACTGCCCGTATTGGCTGAAGAATTACAAATTCATGACATTTAAAAGACATCAGGAGGCAAAAACTAATGAAGTGAACTGGGAAGTCCTTATCCCACAGTTTGCCTTAGGGTTTCTGGCATTTAGATCCTATTTACTAAAGACTCTGTAGCTCTAATTTTTAATTAGATTATGCATTTCAGAAATAAATATAATCTTGAACCACATTTAAATGCATTTATTCTTCTTTCCTACTTAAGGGGAAAAACCACCCCTCCGGGACTGCAGTTGGTCTTGGGTTCTGTGGTGGTTGGGCATGCTTTTTGAAACTTGTAATGTGAGGACTGTTTGATGCTAATGACACATCAAATCATTATTTAACAGTATGATTTGCATTGCTGAGTTCTCCCTATAGCAAAATGCAAAACAAAGCTTCTTGCATCCGACCAACCTGTTTTTATTTCAGGAGACTATGGAATTCCTCGGTCTTGGAATTTCCCTTTCCAGCAATCTTATTGGTTTGGGTTAGGACACCCAAAGGCTGAAAAAACAACCGATGGTGAGTTATGTGGAAAACTGATGTTCGGAAATATTTTGAGCCGATGATTCATTAAGAAGTGAATGCACATTTGCCTTCATTTCTGAGAGTCATAAAAAAGATTAGACTCAGACATGTAGTGGGAATATTCGCAGGTGGCTTTGAACTCTTGAGTGGCCGGCTATTTTTAGCGTGTTGCTGTTTAACTCGACTGGTACCAGGCTAGTCAGAAATAAAAATGTCAGCATCTTAGGAAGCTTCTGGAATTTTCCCCACCTCAGAGATAAACCAAATTTTGCACACATTTTCAACATAGGAGGTGCAGCTGACAGGTTGGCTCACGTCTTGGCATCAAACCTAGTGCTGAAAAACATAAGTCATGCTCATTTTGAGCTCTATGGCAATTTAAAAAATCTATTTCAAATTAGACGCTGACTGACTTCAACTTGAATCTGGGGTCTCACAGCATAAACACAATATAACATATATGCAATCACATAAAATATAACATAAAATATAAATGAGAAGATTTACTGTCTCTTTTTATGTTTTCAATAACCATCATGAAATAGACTTCTATATAAGTTACCTACTACAACAACTACTACTTCTACTGGCCTCACTTTCGTATACTTTTATATACGAAAGTGAGGCCACCTGAAGCAAAAACATCCAAACACAATCTAAGGGGGAGATCCTAACCTAATACCTCTCTCAGGCTTTTTTTTTTTCTTTTTAAAGCCAGATTTTAATGGCTTTTCTAAAACACTACAAGGTGGGGGCAGTTGGCTGTTCCAAAGAGTAGGCTTGCAACAAAGGGCTGTGCTGAAAACCGTTTCAAAGGTTAGGAATTTCCTACATGGAGTTGCATAGAAACAATTTGTAAATATCAGACATTTTTTGATTTCTTAGCAGCAAAAGGTAATATGAAACATGAAAACAGATTGATATGTAACATTCTGCCCCCAATTTTGTCATCCTATGTAGAAATGATCTTTGGATAGAATAGCATATTATTTTTTTTAAAAAGCCCCAATAAAAATGTTTCATTTAAAAAGAAATAAAAATCCACAAGCGAGTAATATCATTAAGATCAAATAATTATTTTGTACCATTTTAGTTGATAATAAAAGACCTACTGCAGAAGGGGAAAACAATAGGGAGAAGAAAGGAAAAATTATTACCGTATTTTGTGCACTATAAGATGCTCCAGACCATAAGACACACCTAGCTTCTGGGGAGGAAAACAAGAAAAAAAAATCTGCCTCTGCCTCCCAGCATCCATCGGTATTCATCTGGCTAGCGTCCTTGCAGCAAACAGTGTGGTCAGCTTCAGCACGTTATTGCTGATTTAGCACGAGCAGCTGATTGGCGGTTGGATCATCCTCCCGGAATACTGCCGATCAGCTGTTCCAGGTTGGGGGGGATCACCACTGCCTATCACCACCTCCACACATCCTGTTTTCAGCCTCCACATGTCCTGTTTTTGGTATCTGCACACCCTGTTTTTGGCCCCCATACATCCCATTTTCAGCCCGTTCCAAGTGGAATGACAGCAGTGATCACCACCTGGAACAGGCCGAAAATGGATGTGCGGAGGCTGAAAACTGAAGGGTGGGGCTGGCGGGTGGATGGGGCTTTGGCAACATTTGCTCTATAAGACGCACAGGCATTTCCACTCACTTTTTTTGGGGGGTAAGTGCGTCTTATAGACTGAATAATATGGTAAGTTAAGAATCTGATGAATTTAGGACTACCGCACCTGAACTGGAGCTGCATTTTAGGGTATTCTGTCTAGCTTTGCTTCCATTTAGTAATCGTCCAGATTTTTGCAGCCCAGTTACACTAGACCCGTTAAAGTTGCTGTTCTTGTCATGAATAGGTAGATAGATGGTATGGCTGTAAACTCCTTGAGAGGTATGGCTGTAAACTCCTTGACAGTGATGCAATCCAGCTATCTCTCCATCAAATAATCACAGTACTTTTTTTCAGTCCATTGATATGTTCAAGAAGAGCCTCGAGCTCATTTACATCCCTGCATAAAACTCTGTTCCTGTTCTCAGTTAAAGAGGCAAAACGTAACAAATATATTTTAAAGGAATGGTTGCTGGAATTGGCTATGTCTAATGAAAAGAAGGGCTAGAGTGGACATAGCAGTGTTCCAATATCTCAGGGGTTGCCACAAAGAAGAAAGCTATTCTCCAAAGCACCTGAAGCAGTGGTGGGTTGCTCCCGGTTCGGGCCGGTTCGCGTGAATAGATAGCGGTGATGCTGTGATGTCACCGAACCAGTTCTACGCGACCATGAGCTGGCCCCACCCGCGCGCCTGTACTTACTGGTGTCTGCGCGGAGCGCGCAAAGCGTGCTCACGTGCATGAGCAGAATGCTTTTTTTGAGGTTTTTTCACCAAAAAAAGCTTCTGTGCATGCGTGGAAGCGCCCGTTCGGTGCGCATGTGTGCGAAGCATGCGCACACGCCAAACACGTGCTCCGCACGCTCCGATCATGCACGAAGCGCGTGTACCTTTAGAACCAGTAGTAAAGATAAGTAGAACCCACCCCTGGCCTGAAGGCAGGACAAGAAGCAATGAATGAAAACTAACCAAGGAAGAGAAGCAACCTAGACCTAAAGATAAATTTCCTGACAGTGAAAACAATTAATCAATGGAACAACTTGCCTCCAGAAGTTGTGAATGCTCCAGCACTGGACCTTTTGAGAAAGAGATTGGACAACCATTTGTCTGAAATGCTATAGGGTTTCCTGTCTGAGCCTAGGGGTTGGACTAGAAGACCTCCAAGGTCCCTTCCAACTCTTATTCTGTTAATTAAGAAAAAACTGACATTATTTCAGCACCTGGAAAAATGCACAAGCATTTTGGGAGCTTTTGTATCACAGAATAGGTAAGACAATATTTGTTCTTCATATGGCCATTCTACTCATCACTCTTACGCTTCGGCAGCCCCTCCAGGCTATTTGCATCCAATTCTCAGCAGATGAAAGATACTTCTGGACCAGCCGAGAGCTAATCCTCCATGCAAACACTGAAACCTCTCTTCTCAGCATTTTCCCAGTCTTTATACATGTTAGGGTCAGATCGAAAGAGGCAGCAACGTTTTTCCTTTTCAGAGGAATTTTCATTTTGTTGCATTTTCCCCTGATTGTTGTTTTCCTACTGAACATATACTGGTAATGCAAGAATGACAAAAGCAGTGGATATTTCTGTAGATCTCAACCCTGCAAAGTTTTTGTAACCTTTTAAAATGGTACTTCTTCCATAATGAGGATTTGGTATTGCTTCAACATCCCAAATGCCTTGCTTCTCTTTTTATGGGCCTATTAAATAAATATTGCCACACTATAAATTACTGAAAATAATTTAGGCAAAAAGTTTAAGACATTGATGAGATAATGTAATATCCTTTATTGATTAGCTAATTACTTAAAAGTGTTGGTATTTTTGAGTTTCTTTATGATTGACACTACAAGATTGACTAAAACATAGTTGAAATGTCCTGCCCTTGAAAAATGGTGGAAAACTCAGGTAGAACAAAATGTAGTTGTCCAGATTGTTAGATGGTGTGGTCTTTAGATACCAATTACTGCTGATTCATAGTTTCCCACTCCCATTTCCTAGCATTAAAGAATATCTTCCTGAATATTAATCTACCTGTGGTCTACTTAATTCCACAGAAGTTAATTTGATATATATCTAAGACAGAATCTTCTTCTGTACTGGTAAGAAAGTCGGAAGGTTGGCACTAATCGCTGCTAAATTACAGGACTTGCACTACACAGGTAGTTTTGACTTACAACAATTCATTTAGTGACCGTTCAAAGTTACAACATCACTGAAAAAAAAGGATTTATGACTCTTTTTCACACTTAACGACCATTGCAGCATCCCCAAGGGGACATGATCAAAATTCAGATGCTTGGCAACCAATTCATATTTATGATGTCCTGAGATCATGTGATCATCTTTTGTGACCTTCTGACAACCAAAGTCAATGGATAAAGCAGGCTCATTTAGCAGTCGTGTTACTAACTTAACAATTGCAATGATTCACTTAAGAACTGTGGCAAGAAAGATCGTAAAGTGGGACAAAGCTCGACAAATGTCTCAGCAACATAAATTTTGGGCTCCATTGTGGTTGTAAGTTGAGGATTACCTATAGTTTTAACATATATCCTGCCTCCAAATGATAAATTGTGATAAATTGTGCCACCATTTTTCAGCAGTAGAGTTTAAAGGCAATGCCAGAAATAAATAAAATAAGGGACTCAAGGCTGCAAGGTTTTAACATATGTTTCATGCATGTTTTAGTTTTATTTGATGTTGTTTTTTTAAAACTGTGTACTATGTTAATGTCTTCATAATTTAAATACCTTGGACTATAAAAACCAGTAATAACTTTTATGGTTGTCTTACTACTTGGCTTTGGTTACCTTTGGTTAACTTGATTCTTAATTAACCTGGAAAAAGATCCAGAGAAAGAAGGTGCCACTGACATAAAGGCTGAAGATGAAGAGGTGAGAAATAGCGGGGCTGCTGAGCCTGTTCTGGGAGAGAACAAGATTGACAGCCTGAGGCAGGAGGATGGTAAAGAAAAGAAATGTAAACACAAAGGGAAAAAAGACTGCAAGGAGCAGGGGAAACCTGAGACAACAGAGGCAAAAGACAAAGATCACATTCCTAGTAAGAAACTAAGTGCAATAATCACAACTCTGTTTCTATTACATAAACTTTAATATATTTCCTTGTTGCTAGTCCTTTTGTTGTTCTGTGCATTTGTGTGAATAGCTTCAGGCAGTGATGGAAAAATAAAATGTTTTTTTTAAAAATCACATTGTGAAAGGGTCAAATCAAGCACCAAAAAGATTATTACTCAGTAGTTCATATTTGCTTGCAAGCCAGATTTAAAAAAATAATTCTACGAGCACGAACATATCTCTAGGCCATTTTATATTGTTGAGAGAAACATGTAATAAAGTTTTCCTGATCTTGGCTACATCTGGCGTTGGGGGCAGGGGGAGGAGTGCTTTTTTTCTTCACATACTACTTATTTTTATAGTTTTTTTAAAAATAAGTAGTATAAGCATGTGAAGAAAAAGGGCCACATTTTTGAGAACGATGATAGCTGGTTTTAAAATAAATGTTAGTAATAAAAGTCTACAAGCCGTAAAAATTGTACCGTTTCTTCCATTTAGTGGGTAGCTCAGCATTCATAGTGCTGCTTTAAATTATATTCAGCTATGTTCAAAAGATTACCTATTATTTGTAACTATTGTATTATTATTTTTGTTAGGCATTTATTAGATGTATATAATTGTGCCTAACAGATATATACCCTGTTTCTCCCAAAATAAGACATCCCTTGATAATAAGCCCAATTAGGCTTTTGAGTGCATGGCAATAAGGACAAGCGCTTATTTCACGGTTCAAAAAAATATAAGACAGGGTCTTATTTTCAGGGAAACACGGTACTGCTGAATAGTAATAATGCAGTCTAAACATATGACTGACTATGCCAACAAAAATAATATGTATAATATTATTACACAACATTTAATTATCCCAGGTCCTTGGGAAGGATTCAATAAGTGGGGGGAAAATCTAAGGAAAGTCTAAACATCTGGCTTCCTATATGACCATCATAACAATTTAAATTTGTATGCAGCCCAATTCTTATATTAGTAGATATGGTTGAGGCCCTTCATGGCCCCAACCATATCTACTGATATAAGAATTGTATGTTTACATTTCTACTTTAAATTGAAATTACAGTTATAAGCATTAAGGTTTGTGTGCCCTGAGCCTGTTTTGTTTTAGCTGAGTCGAGATTTCTACACTTGGTGACAAGATGGTCAATCCAACACTTGACAAGCAAAGAGGAATCTCCCTGAAAGACTTGAAATAAACCAGATCGAGTTTGGTTCATCAGGATTTCAGTTGTGATGATGGATGAATAAAAGCAGATAATCCTTCAAAAAGATCAGTCCTGTCAAAAACCAAAGATCATTTTATCCACTCCTTCTAGCACCTTCTTATCAATTCCAAATGTCTTGCAAGTTCTGAAAATGTTACTGAAGCTGGCCTACTTTGATATAAATACCTCATATTCTCCTTTTTCAGCTTGGAGCTGTAAACAGCTTATACGATAAAGGAATTTCTGAAAACATACCATGAGATCTGAAAATTATTGTCATTTAAATTTATCTGACTTGTCTTGCTAATCTGTTTATTTTCCTATACTGAGACTGAAGAAAGCAAAATCCTAAAGTATTTTATTTATACACACATAGGCACACACATACATGCACATTAACTGCATAGGATCTTATATATGTATACTATTAACATATATTAAGTGATCAATATAGATGACTGTTAAAAACTGAATTATTTATGTTGCATTTGCTCCATGGAATTTTGCTGAAATTTAAACATTATTTATGACGCATTCAGCACAATATTTACTAGTGCAAGATGCACAAGACAGAGAGGGAGTGACAGAATTCAATTTTATGCCAAACCAATACTTGTTTTAATTATAGTTTGTTGCATTAGTCATGGTGATTAATCACCATAATGTAAGCCAAATCCAAGCAAATAACCTAGTAGCTTAATAGGAGATTATGCACTGAGATATTAAATTATTTATATTACAAATCTTGATTTAATTTGCCTTAATTTTTTTCATAGATATTAAATAGATAACATGAAATTGATTTATTACTAGTCCTTTAGTTATTTTTAGTAGATAATCCATCTGCCTTTTGCACAGAGGGGTGATCATATGTCTATTAGAAAAAAGAGGACAGTGGATTGCATAACATAGGCCTGAATTGAAATAATCTGATTTATTGTCCAATTAGAACCCATGTTGCAGTCTTAATTGCTAATTTGCCCCATAGTTCCTCTTATTTAGTTTACATAAATGTAAATCCTAGATTTGAGGCCAGATTGAAATGCCTACTCTTTGTTCAAACTTTGGAACAGAAAGGTGCTGATATTCTTTTCTGAAAACTGGAAGTTTTATTTGGACTGTGCTTCTCAACATCTAATGTCTATTCCAGAGGTCTTCAAACTTGGCAGCTTTAAGACTTGTGGACTTCAACTGGTGTTGAAG
>JANHFM010003031.1:136646-146772 GCA_032468115.1 Grayia smithii
GTTTGTAATATTGTGAGCCGCCCAGAGTCCTCCGGGAGATGGGCGGCATATAAATATAATAAATAAATAAATAAAATAAAATAAATAAATAAATTCATGTAATTTTCTGAGCAACTCTGAGTTGCTCAGAATTTTCTGAGTAACAGTAGTCTTACATATAACTGTGGGGTTTTCTGATGTAACCCCCATCCTTCTAACCTGATCTGACCCTGATTAACTTTTAAGATTAGATAAGATTAGCTAGCTTCACCATTCAGCTGGGGATCAGATATACTGTATTTTTCGGTCTATAAGTCACCCTTCCCCCCCCCTAAATTCGGTGGAAATGTCTTATAGAGCGAATGTTGACGAAGCTCCGCCCACCTGCCAGCTCCAACCCTTTGGCCTCTGCCTCCCAGCAATTTGCCTCTTTGCAGCAAACAGCAAACAGCTTCAAAATACGGTAGCTTGATTTAGCGTGAACAGCTGATTGGCAGTTGGATTGGCTTCCCGGAATACCACGGTCAGCTGTTCCAGGTTGCGGGGATCACTGCTGCTCATTGATCCCATTGCCGCCCATCGCCACCAACACCTATCACCACCTCCATGCACCCCATTTTTGGCCTCCACGCACCCCATTTTTGGCCTCTGTGCGTCCCATTTTTGACCTCCATGTTTTTGGCGATAAGTGGCAATGGTGGTGATCGCTGACTGGAATGGGACGAAAATGAGATGTGCGGAGGCCAAAAATGGGGTGCGTGGAGGCCAAAAACAGGATGCACAGAGGCCAAAAATGGGGCGTACAAAAGTCAAAAATGGGGCAGTGATAGGGGGTGGCAATGGGGGGTGGCAATCCCCGCAGCCTGGAACAGCTGCTCGGTGGTATTCCAGGAGGCCGATCCAACAGCCAAACAGCTGCTCGTGCTAAATCAGGTTGTGCTGAAGCTAAATGGAGAAAGGAACGGTCTCTTTTTTTATGTACAAAGAAACATGAAGTAATTGGAGTTTTGATGGATTATAATCTATTCTTGACCCATGAATTATATGAATATTGAGCAGTTTTCCAGAAAGAAGGCTTACTCATAGCTAGATAAAAAAAAATCACTTTGTTGAGATATGATATTGAGTTGACCTAAGTCTAGTACCAGGAACATGGAGAACGAACTTGATTACAGTGTTGATAAACGTAACTCGGGGACAGAAAATTCCAGAAAAAGCCTTCCATGTTGTTAACTAAGAGTCCATGCTGACTTGACAGCACATAACAAATAATAGCATTAGACTGAATCGGGGGGAAATGTTGGATAAGCAGGCTGTATGAATTGCAAATGTTCAGCCACAAGTGTTCTACTATCTTACCTTTTATATAAAACTATTTTCTATTTGTTAATTGGGACTATGCATGAATGTCTTTGCTTACATTGTCTTTGAGAAATCAACCTTTGTAGTAAACAATAATGTAAATTTTAATATTTTTTGGGGTGATCTTTATGAAATATACAGGCTTCTTCTAAAATTGGGTAGTTAATTAGTAATATCTGCAGTGATTCTGCTAATTTTCATTGCAGTTGTCCTTTCCTATAGTTAATCTCTTTTTATAATCTAAATCTCACCCAATCTCATTAGCAATGAACAGCCTGGCAGTGAACATATGGTTTCTCTTCGTGATGCCTTTTTAAAGAAACCAGGATTTGGAAATCGTTGCTTGAAGAGAGAACCCCTTTAGTAAGTTCATTTTTCTCTCTTTCTTTCTCTCTCTGCCTCTCTCCAATTATAAAGATCCTATACTATTACTGAAGTTTTAACAAGATAAAGTCCCTTCATCCCACAACATTAAGCAAGAGCCTATGGAACAATGGACGATTTTAAATTAGACCCAATGGAATGAAAGAGATTTAAATTAATCACAGCCAGATTAAGTCCCGCTGATCTCTATCACTGAATATATGTGGAACTTATCTTATTCGTTACGTTCTTATCCCCCCAATGATTACTGATTACCTTACCTATAGCATTACAGCCACTCTGAGTTTCTTTTCCAATCTGTGATGCAAGACTCCTAATAGAAGAACTGCATTGAGAAAGAAATAGGGTGGTGAGATTAAATCACTTGGTTATAAATATTTTATAAACGTGTAACAAAATAAGGATTGTACAGCTATTATTTTAATCGATCAGTCTGTCAGGCTTGTTTATAATCAAGAAATAACATTAAGAAAATCTGGCTCGGTTCACATCTATTAAGAAATAAAACTATCCGATTTATGTGGGTTTATAATTAAATGTATACAAAATTGGATCTAAATAAGCTGATGTCCATGCTGGTTGTAACTTCTACAACCTGAGTGCTAGCATATCTGGAAGGTAATATTTTGGGGATAGTTTGTCTAAGTGTTTGTTTTCTACTTCTCTTTCCATCTGTTCATTTTGTCCTTGCTATTGTCTTCTAAGAGATGGAGTTTTGTGTTGCATCTGGCGTAAGGAATTTCAGCCCACAAAGATTAAAAATAGTGCAAGCTATCTTCCTTTTTGATGTCGTCCTGGAACAAATACTGCCACCATCCGAGTCAGCAGTTCGTTTTAATTATTTTGTTTTGGCAATCAGCCATCAAACATAAACAGGAAGGTGATAACTCCAGAAAGATTTGCCTTCTGAACATTGAGTAAAAGTAGTGATTTGAAGAAAATGCAAAGTTGACAGTGGCATCAAAGGGTAAAACAAAATATGAAGTGGAGAAGACCTAGGTGTTAACATAATGGAAACCTAAAATGTGAATACCAACCAACATAGCTTCAGAGTTGCCACGATATATTTATAGTTTGTAAACCTGTACAACTTCTAGACTTACAGTTTGCACTTAAGCACAAAACAAACTATTCCATGGGATAGCAGGATGTGTAAAACCAGGTATTATCATTTGTGTATTTTTTTAATGGGCCTTGTCTAGATACACTAGACTAGAACAAACAGTTTTAGTAGTAGTTCTATGGAATCCATATATACTGCTGTTTAATAAAGAAGTTAAATAAATCTAAAAATTCAAGGAAATTGTTCCCTAAGTTATTCTCTTTATGCATGGAAAGTCACCTTATAAATTGGAGTTGCCCAACCTTAGTCCCCAGGGTCAGGTAGAGGTTTTCAGGCATAGTATGGTCATTAATCAGAAACGTATGGATTTGCATCTGCATTGAGCAGAAAGCAGGGAGCAGTTGACCTATGAGATTCCTTCAAACTCTATGATTGTATGCAGTCTCTGAAAAACCTGAACACACTCCCTAGAGACCTCCAAAAGTTTGTAATTTTTATTGCAACAGAAAGGGAATGTAATGATATTAAATGTAATTTATTTTATATGGCTTCTGTTTGGGAAAAAAAATCCACAGGCTTGTGATGAAGAATACTGAGTCATTTGTTTCTATTTAAAGAATACTTAGGAGACATTCCCTTGAATTTTTAGTCCTTACCTTATGAGAGGTAATTACCTTATGAGAGGTAATACAATAATTTTGCAAGATCATAGGTGATCACTTTGATGTTCACATGTTTGAATCCCTGCATAGTAACTACTCTTGCATTGCTACATCAATGGCCTGGAAGACACCAACTGTCCCTTATCATGTGTCTGCCCTTTTTCGGACTAACACATGGAGTTCTGACAACCCCTCACCTGCGTGTGAATGCAGCACTAGGAAGAAACTCACTATGCTACCAGAGTGTCCACTAGGAGCGGGAGGTCTTCCTCCACCACAGGTACTGTTTGAGTATCAACTACTAACACAAAGCACTGTGACTTTTGTTGAAATCGATTAACAGTGGGAGGGAAGATCTGGATAACATACTCACCAGGCAGTTATATTGGTATAGAAGAATAGCCATTTTTTTTTTAAATGTGTATTTGCAAATAGTATTAAATGTATTCATGTTTTCATTGTAAATCATCCTAACAACCAAAAGTTTGTTTTGTTTATATTCCATCATTCTTTCATAGTTTAGAGTGGCATAAACTGCTTTCTTTCTTCTTTGTTTTTTTTCTCTCTCAATAATCCACCATGCTGTGCTCAGATGTGATATTGTCCTTAAAATGAGCATTGTGCTATTGTGATATAAATTCAGCTTCTTTTCCATATCTATGCAACAGCCTAATATATGGCTATTAGGAGCTCAGCAACATTCATTTTTATATTATTTCTTCTTGATCCTCTCACCCTTTATGGTGCCTCTGATTGAGTTGAGATAAAGTTTCTGGCCCAAAGTTTCTCACCACTGGGTGAGTTTTCCTGATAATGGTAATGGCAGACTTTTAACCTGGATCACCCTACTTCTGATCCAGCACCTTAATTACTACAAGTTTTGCTTTCCTTTGTTTTTGTCTTTTACCATTAATCAATAAAATAAAGTAACAAAATCCTCTGGGCTGATTATAGTTTACTGAAATAATTTTAGAAACCTTTAAAAGTTTGGGGGGTGTATTTTTTAAGGAAAAACAGAACATTAAACTAGGACAGTGATAACTAACCTTTTTGCTGTTGCGTGCCAAAAGCAGGAGGAGCGGGGAGGTGTTGCCCCACCCCTGGCACATGCACCCACGATCACCCCCCCACTTTTGGCACATGATGGCCTGGTGGGCCAGGTAGGCCCATTTTTCACCCTCCCCAGGCTCCAGAGGCTTTCTTGAAGCCTGGGGAGGGTGAAAATGGCCTTCCCCATCCCCCTT
Source organism: Grayia smithii (assembly GCA_032468115.1). Lineage (NCBI taxonomy): Eukaryota > Metazoa > Chordata > Lepidosauria > Squamata > Grayiidae > Grayia > Grayia smithii. The sequence continues at coordinate 141,341 of JANHFM010003031.1, forward strand.
GGAGGATGTCCCGTGAGACCAGAAATGGCCCATTTGCTGACTTCCAATGGGACTGCAACATAGAATGAGAGAAATGGGAGAAACTCTGGGAAAAAAGTGACAAAGAACATTTTAAGAATGTAAGTATCATGGGATTTTCCTAGCCTAGGAATTAAAACTCTCAGAAGCCATTACTCATTCCATCCAAAATGAGTTCAGGTTGGAAAAGACTATGAAGAGATGATAAACTGTAATAGAAGGGCATCAGTAATGGGAATTTTCATCATAAATTCTTTTTAAGGCTACACAGAGATTTTGTTTAGCCTTGTCAGTGCAAAATAAAAATTCATAATCACATAAATTGTTCTTTCTAGAAAATAGGGATGTATTAGGAAACTATTTCCAGACTGCTTTGCCAAAGATTACTTGTTAGGTTATAAAATTGCTATTACTTCAAAGAAAATATCCCATATCTTTGCTATGGGAAGGCAACACTGCCTCTCAGTGGCTAAATTCACATTCTTCATGAATTTTACTTGCTAGCTACAAAAGAATTGTATATTTACTCAATTATCACAATCTGAAAAGAAATGTGTTCATTTCAAATTGCAGGAAATGTGAAGAGTCTTTTGGCACTTAAAAGATTAAGCAATTATTGAGTTAGATTTTGTAACTCACAGTCTATTGCATTAAACTGATTAGACTTTAAAGTGCCACCAGAGTATTGTATTTATTCTCTAAAATTACAAACATGTATATGTGTTTAAATCTTTATAGCTGCCTTATAGTAAAAGTCAGGCTTTAAATGTCACTTGCCAACATTTTAGCTCCCTGCTTACAAAACCTTTGAAGCATTCAGCAAATCCAATGTGGCTTTTAGTTATTTTATGTGGCTTGAGATCAAAATATACAAATAAAATCCCAAAGGAAGTCAAGGCAGCTTTCAGTTTCCAGTAAAATAACACTTATTTTAATCTAAAACTTTCCTATGAGGTCTTTACTTGCCTCTGAATCTCTGAAATAATAAATTATAACCAGAAAGAATTTAATGAGTATTTTCTTCATCTTATAGAGGGTTCAGCATAGTACAGAAATTCTACAGGATCTCACTTACCGAAATATTTCTGATTTCTTGGTGAAAACATACCCCACCTTAATAAGAAGCAGGTTGGTTGGGACTTTTCTATTTATACATTTTTCAGGTTCAGAAGCTGTATTGGCACATAACACTAAACTGGCAGGTTCCCACATAAAACTAATAAAAAAGAAGAAAGAAATTATACAATCGCTTTGTGTGATGAATGATTCTAGCTAGGAACCTGTGGCAGTTTGTATGAATGGATTGTTGTTATGGTCCTAAGACTTCTGAATAACAAGTCAGATGTTCAGTTTTCCGTGGGGGTTTTCCTAGTTGCATCTAACCATAATACAAATATGCCATGGCAGCATATATTTTTTTCCTGCCCTGTCTCCATGATATTGAAAAGATGAGGTTATATGCTATAGAGAAATAAATACAGTACTATCAAAGCTAAGGCAGTATCTGGGGTTTTTTTTTTAATGAAAGGGATTATTGTTACGATGCTCACCAGTTTTTATGATGCTCTTCTCACCAATTCCCAATAAACTGGCCTTTTCTAATTTATTGCTGGGCTTTCACCAGTGCTCTTTCAACAACCTACCCTCTGCTCTCTTGCTCTGGAAATACAATACTATCCTCTGGCCTTGAGGCATGAAGGAAGTTGAAACTATCACACATTGTAGAGCAGTTTTTATTTGAGTTTATTCCATAGCAATCAGGTACTTATTATATAGCTTTCCTACTAGCTAACAAAAACGTCTGAACCAGGGGTGGGTTCTACTTACCTTTACTACCGGTTCTCTTTGTGCACGGGCGCATGAGCGTGATTTGCGCGTGCACCTAAAGCGCGCCACCGCACATGCGCAGTAAGTTTTTTCAGGAAAAAACCCTCAAAACAAGTGCTCTGCACATGCGCAGAGCGCTATTTTAAAAGTTTTTCCTGAAAAAAATAAGTTCGGGCACGCGGGTGGGCCCGGGTCCGGGACACGGAGAACCGGTTCAGTGATGTCACAACATCACCGCTACCGGATCGCGCGAACCGGACTGAACCGGGAGCAACCCACCACTGGTCTGAACCATCTGTAGTGCTGCTGAATTTTGCTATTCAGCTTCAACAGTGCAATCAAAGACCCTTCTCAATAATGAAATTCCACCCATGTAATCCTTGCTAGGCTTTTTTTAATTATTATTTCTCTGTATACACATTTATTTGTCTGTTATGCTGGCTTCTGGCCATAATAAACTTTTTTCTATCTGTAAAAAAAAAAAAAATCTCCAGAGGTTAGATTATGCACATTTGTAAAGAAAAAGTACTGAGCAAAATACACATCAAAGAATTTTTTTCTATAACTTGTACTTTCATAGCTTCTGTGCAGGTCAGATGAACAAATAGTGGTCAGGAACAGGGATTAAGTGTACAGACTGCATAGACTCATCCTTTTCACCAATCCTCTGAAGAGGCTTATAAATTCCTAAAGTGACATCTCAGTCAGCAGAATAGTCACAAAATCCCCAAGTTGATCCTCATGGCAAAGATATAATTTTGTAGCTGAAGGAATTTTAATTAATGCAATATATTAAAGATTATTACATTTTAATTTTTTTTTCCTTGGCAGCTTAAAGAGTAAATATTGGGTCAATGAGCAAAGGTAGGATCACTATGTGCTGTATATCTTATGTAGATTTTTTAAAAAGTCTAAATAATTTGATTTCAAATAACAGTAAATGTCAAATAATAAGATAGGCCTGATCAGTATTATTTTGTCTGAAATACAAAATAGAGGGCTATGCTTGGTTTGGGAACAATACAAATAGCCCACACTTTCTTCAGTGATCATTCAAAAATATAACGGTGCTGAAAAAATAATTTTATAGCCCATTTATGACCATTTATGACCTTTGCAGCATCCCTTAGTATCTCTTAGGATCCCTTAGATCACCATTACAGTGTTGTTCTAATCTATGCCCCTAATCTGTCTACCCTGTCTTGCAGAGCAGAGAAGAGATTGGAGAGAAAGGGTTTGCAAGAGAATAAACTGCTCTTGTACACATTGAAAGCAATGTAATATTACCAGCAGCTCAGCCCTGCGAGCCACATGCATGCTCCACAAACAGCTTATAGGCATTTCAGCATTCCAAAGGGCAGGCAAGTGGCTAGGAGGCAAAGAAACAAGCCAAAGCTGTGATGTTGACTAGTTTTCTCTCTTTCCAGCCAGGAAACATAGTCATGGGATTTCCCACCTTGGGAAAAAAGCTTCGCTTAGTGGCAGACTTGCCAGTTCCAATCAGGGTCAATAGCTGAGGGCTTTCTGTATTTATTTTGTTTGTGCAATTCACTATGAACAATGAGAATCATATTCCTTTTTGTCTCAAAGGTGTTTTTTGAAAAGGCAACTGGACTATTTTTTTAATTGAGGAAGAAGAAGAGGTTTTGCTTCTTCAGATGAAGCTTCTTGGATGAGAACTGAAATGTCTTTTTCTTCATCGATAAAAACAATCCAGTTGCCTTTTCAAAAAGCAATTTTGAGACAATTATGACCTGGAGGACTGAGAATCTCCATAGACATATTCCTTTTTGGAAGAGAGTTACTGTATAATTATGCTGAGGGGAACTTTTATTGTGTTCATTATCTATTAAAAGTGGAGTATGGTTCTCCTTTATAGAACTGAAGATTATGTTATCTTGTATATAGATATGGAGGAATTTCCATTGGAGGGAAACTTCCAATACTGCATGTTACCGGAGATCAAATTGTTAATTTTATGAAGGACATTGGTCGAATGATGAATATAACAGGGGTAAGAAAGAACTCTTGCATCTAGTTTGTCACCAAATCTAACAATTTCTTTAGTATTTGTAACACTAAAATATAAGCAAGGAATTCTGAACTTTTGTTTTCTGCTGTCTAGGGCGAAACAACAAGGATTGCGGCTAAAGAAATGTCAGCTTTTCTTAAATATATGGAAACTGAACACAATATTAAGGTATTTTAATACTTATTTTCCTAAAATCTTGCATAACTCAATCACTGAACAATAAGTTCAGTAAAGGAGCATTAATTTAAAGAGAATAATAACTTTTGTTGTTATTTGATTGAGATGTTTGTTTTTTAGTAAGGGAATGGAAGAGTGAATAGAACAATTTTAAGAAAAGTGTATGACTCATTATCCATATGGATAATTAAGAGATAGTTTGGGAGCATGTATTAGTGTGCCAATACAGCCTTAAATCCAGAAACATGTTCATTTATGCAAAATGAAAACATTGTATTGTATGATACCAAATTACCAAAATTGTTTTTGCAGGCATATTATTACAATATGAGAGTCAGTGTGGTATAATGGTTAAATACCTAGAAGCCAGCACCCTTTGAATTCTAGTCTTGCCTTGGGCACAAAGTCAAGCTGGGAGATTCTCATTCCAAGGAAGGAACCAGGGGCAAACCACTTCTAAAATTTTGCCAAGAAGATTGCAGGACTTTTCCAGGCAATCACCAGGAGTCAATAGTGACTTAAAGGCACAAAAATAAAAATTATGCAATATAACAACTAAAAAAGAGAAGAGAAAAGAAAGTGAACAATTCTATGAAACAAAATAAGCTTCCCAAATTGTTTGGATTACTCAGTTTCCTTTTGTGCTTTTTTGCAATCCCTCTCTCTCACACATACACACACACTATAACAGATGTTAATAAACAACAATCAGCAATATTGAACAGTACTGAAAATTAAAATTAACCTTATAGTACTGTAAAATTATTTTGTTATAATCCAGTGACCTGATCTTACTTCTGGTTTTCAGTAAAATCAAGCCCACTGTGAGCCATTGATTCACTGCATTCACTTAACAACTACCAAAAAAGTTCGACAAATTCTGTTGGTCATATGATCGACCTGTTTTATGACCCTCGTGACATATGACTCTAATGGGCTGGCTCCATTACAGTTGTATAAGCATACCACTTGTATAAGCATATTCATTGAAGCTTTCTCTTACAGAAAGATATGCTGTAGTTCTGTAATTGTTCTTTAATATAAGCCAATCATACCTGGATGATCACTAGATGGGAGCAAAGAGATGCAGAAAATTTTTTGCTTCCATGTAATGTTTATCTAGATATTTGCACTCAGATCAGCAGGCCTATTTAGAAGGATATGAATCTCTTAGATTATTATTATTTTTAATTTGATTTAATTGCATTTATATGCCACCCTTCTCTCGAAGGACTCGGGGCGGCTTACAGAAATAAAAAAGTACAATAGTCAATATATAAAAATAAATGCAATCCTATATGTAAAAGTATAAAATATTAAAAATTTAAAATAATTCTAAAATAACCCCATGTCTCAGCCTATTTGTTGGAAAAGCCAA
>JANHFM010003031.1:163417-174753 GCA_032468115.1 Grayia smithii
TTTTGCTACTATTATGAATCGTAATGTAAACATCTGAAAGGCAGGTGTTTCCTCGACCTTTCTCACAAGCACAATGGCCCACATCTAACAAAAATCAGAGTCTACATTGCCTATTTGAAAATAGGACCTATTAGACTCACCTGGAGATGGATAGAGAAGCGGTGTCTTGGTTCCTAAGACCATCAGAAATATGTGTTTTCCGATGTCTTAGGCGACCCCTGAGAAAGGGTCATTCGACACCCCCCCCCAAAGGGGTCCCGACCCACAGGTTGAGAACCACTGACCTACAGTATTTCCCCCAGAACAAGTGGAGAGAGAGTGACTGGCCCAAAGTCACCCAGCCAGCTTTCATGGCTAAGACAGGACTTGAACTCATGGTTTCCCACTCTCTAGCCCAGTGATGGTTAACCTTTTCAGCACCAAGTGCCGAAACTGGAATGTGCAGGCAAGTCAGAGTACCAGAACCTGGAAGAGAGTAGCTGGCCCGTGCGCATGCGCACGGCGGCCATTTGCTCTTCCAAGTTCCGTTACATACATACATGCTGGTCCAACTTGCATGCACACCAGACCAGCTGGCCGGCATGCATGTGTGCAACAGAACCCAGAAGAGCAGCTGGCTGCCGCACACGTGCCCACAGAGAAGACTCTATATGCCACCTGTGGCACGCGTGTGATAGGTTCGCCATCACGGCTCTAACCTGATGCCTTAACTAAACCAAAGTGGCTCTCTTTCAAACCATAATGGCCAGAATTTTGCACTGTAGCAACTCGAAACCAAACAAAGCACGATGTATGAACTCAGCCCCTTACCCTGAGAGCACAGATAAGATGCTCCTTTCTCATTGGGTGAATGGTCCAACATTCAAGTACCTAAGACTGTTAGCTTATCAGATGAAAATGTTTCCAAAGGGTAACAGAGTTAACTCTGCTGCCCTAAATATAATAGCCTGTGTTACAGAACACATTACCACACACAAAGCTACAACCATAATTGGTTGAATAAACCAAAGTTGGTGAGGTACACACACGACACTAAACCACAAATAAGCATGCACCATTTCTCCAGTTTGTTTGAGTCAGTGAGCACATTTTAAAGTTCGAGAGCCTGTTAGAAACACTCACACCAAATAGGTGCCGCTGTGGATCATTCACTCATAAAATGCCCATTCACAAGAAGGCAAATAGAATAGACTGCTCCTGGCCACTTCCTGCCCAGCTGTTCCCAACCCCTCAACTTGTTTTTATTTATTTCCAAACAGATAGGTACACTTTCAAATAAAGCAGTAGGCTGCAGCCTTCTGACATCTTACTTTTCTCGGAAAATAGCAGCATCTATTATTGAGCCATGGTGGTGCAGTGGTTAGAGTGCAGTACTGCAGGCTACTTCTGCTGACTGCCAGCTGACTGCAATTTGGCAGTTCGAATCTCACCAGGCTCAAGGTTGACTCAGCCCTCCATCCTTCTGAGGTCGGTAAAATGAGGATTCAGATTGTTGGGGGCAATATGCTCTCTCTGTGAACCACTTAGAGAGGGCTGTAAAAGCACTGTGAAGAGGTATATAAGTCTATTGCTACTATTGTGATGGCATATATTTCAAAGCAACAGTTACAGCCACTCAAGAGTCTACTGGAGTGGGCAGCTAGAACAATGTTGTTGTTTTTTTAAATAAAAAGAACAAATTCAGAGCCTTGAAGGGGCTCCTATACAAAAGAAGGTAAAGACTTTTGCTGTCCTTCAGAAGATCTTCAGAAACAGGACATCCACTACTGGCAACACTGCAGCTCAAGGTTTCTTGACCCAAGTTGGGCTAACAAGACAACCATAAACTCATGTCTGTTTAAGGAGTTTTATAGAACATTTGAATATTTAGTAGAAATATAATTATAGCTAGTCCTCAAGTTACAAGCACAAAAAGTTCATAAGTAGTTTTGGGGATGGTCCATTGCAACTTTGAATGGTCAATAAGTGACCAGTCATAAATTAAGGGCTACTTATAACTGATTTCCAAACTACCTTCCCAGAAGTACTGAGTGCTATACAAAGACTTTAGAGTTTCTATGTTTGAAGGGGGGGTGTTAATTTTTTTTTTTTTTACATATCATTGATATGATTGAGCATATTGCTTTTCTGGGTAATAAAATACCAAAACATGGCCACTCACTATAGTGGGTGTTCTAGTCACACAGTAATTTCAACCAAGTTTAAAATAAAAGTTTCAGTTTATTACATATTATCTCTTTACAAATAGCTGAAAAATGTACATTATTTTTAGAGAAATAAATCTGAAACATCCCAGGTTCCTTTGTTGCTACAGACTTCTTAAAAATTTAAGACAACATTGTACTGATTTCTTGATACAATTTTGCACACATTTTTTTAAAAAACAATACAAGGGGCATTTTAGGGAAAAATATAATGCAGGATTGTTTAATATTTCCTTGGACTCAGGCATAAGGCTGGAGGACTGCAGTCTATAGGTAACCTGCTGCTATGCATGTTTACTTAAAAGTAAGTCATACCAATAAGACTTACATTCAAATAAGTGTGCATACAATTGAAGTATAAACAGAAGCCTTTCCAAGCATGAGAAATGCAGGTAGTATAAGATGCTTTAGCTTTAGTGGAAGCACCAGGTTGCAAAATGTGGTGAAATTAATGTAGGGAATGCATCCCCTATTAATAGGGCTTTATGAAGACAGAACATGCCAAAGATTGGGTAAATATCTATTGCCTTATCTATTTTGTTACCTTGAGTCAATTTTGTTTTTATTGGTAGCTTTGCTTGCCAAGACTACTTGTTCAGCAACCAAAGTTGTGACAGCATTAGACATGTATTTATGAACGGTCATCAAAGTTCCAGCTATTGCAATGTCCACATGGTCATATAGTTATGATCTGAGCAAGCAGATCATAATCTTGGCAGGCATCTTGCAACTTACAACAGTTGCAGCATCCTGCAGTCATGTGATTGTCATTTGCGACCTTCCCTGCTACCTTCATAGAATAGAATAGAATAGAATAGAATATTGTAACTTTGAATGTACACTAATCAGCATACATTAAAATGAAATTATGTTGCATACAAAGCAAAGTCAATGGGAAACCTGCCAGAGAAGGTTGCAAGTTGCTCACAGCCTTGCTGTGCAGCGTATCATACTCTCCTTTCCTTACTTCAGCCTCCCTGCACTTGTGCTCCTTTGTGGTACCCCTTCCCCAACTCATACACAGGCTGTGCTAGCACCCCTGGCATCCCAAGCTCCTTACCTAAAACTCCTGCTTAATGACCCACCCATCCTGGAGTTTTTATGGCAACACGGGGTGCCTGGGATTGCTTAGCAATGAGGTCATGCATGTCATACTTTATGACTGCATTGCTCAGTGACAGCAATCCCAGTCCGAATTGCCCTCCACCCAAGGTCTATTTTTATTGGGGATATTTGGATAGGCAATCTCCACAGAAACGTATGTTTCTATTTATTTTACTAAGCTAAATTGTATCTCAATCATAAGCAACTCTGAGTAGCTGATTGGTAGGGTCACCAGATGGCTGCATCAGATAATTATTCTTAGTGTAGTGACTGCTTTCTTTCCTTGTGATCCTACTCTAGTTCTGTGTACCATGTTCTAAACCAGGGTTGAGAATTGAATCCAGTTTTGGGCTGAACCTCTTTGGCCCGATGGATTATAATTTCAGAATGCAGAGTTTAATATAGAGAAACTCTGCTCCTTTTCTATGCAGAACGAGAATGGGGGAATATACTGTTCTCCATCCAGGACTAAGGGGGGTCATAAATCTCACAAAATACCTTCCACTGTGTGTTCTCCACAAGTTGTTCTTCTAATTGTCCAGTATATATTGGTATCTATAAAGAATAGGACAACTGTGAAGAGATATGCCTTGTGATGTAAACTTGTTTTCTATATATTTTGTGGGATGTTATTATGCAAGCATGAAGATTTTGGTAAGTCACTTTGGCACCATTGTGGTTAGGAACAGATGCCAATGTCAAGTGTGCACATTTCCCAATCAAAAGAAATACAGTACAGGGAGAACCCGACTGGGGCTGCTGTAAGTCCTCCATTTTGAGGAGGAGCAAAAGGCAACTCTTAGACGATCTGTCTATAGTGAGTATTCCCTGGGAAAGCCATGCACTGGATGTGCTTCCAATCAGCAGGGCAGTGATGAGAGGGGCCCTTGGGGGAATGAGACAGGTTTCAGTGCAGGTTAGATTAAGGCCAAGGCCCCCAGGCTGTAACATGCTGGCCTCATAAACCAGTTTAGGCCTGTAGGCTAGACATTTCCCATAAATGACCTATACTGCTTGCTATAGCAAGCATCTTATACCAGATGCAACCTGGTTTTCTTTTGGATGCAGTATGGATGCTCATGATTTTTTTTCTCGGAGTCTAACCCAGAGAAGCATCAAAAGCATCTACTTATCTGTTAACTTGGTGGATCAAACTGCAATAAAATATGAATGTTTTTCATGACCCTTAAGGCAATAAGATGAAAAAAAAAAAGGAGTCAATGCTAAAACCTGCATATTGTGACCCCGTCTCACTGTAGCACAGTATTAACATGCATCTGAAATAATCAATCTAAATTATTTTCATATCTTGGCTCCATTGCCAACAGTCTTCTTGGACGCCCATCCATTTTGCTGCTTATAATTCAGAAAGAGAAAAAAAAACCATTGTTCTTATAATAAGAAAGGAATGATGGACATTCTAAAACTAGGGTAGTCCTTAAATTCTCGTATATAAGTGCAGTGTTTGTCCTTTGCCCAGACTGTCATCTGAATGAAACACAGCAAGGTGAACAATCCCACTGCAAGAGAGAAAAAGGTCATTAACATTACAAAATATTCTATTGAGAATAAATACCCCAAAATTTTATAACCAAGAATGCTATTCACCTGGAACGCACTGAGTCATGATAGTAAAACCAATCCATGTTCCCAGCTGTAATGGCCAAGAAGATTTAGAACTATTTCACATGATTAAAATTGCTAAATGCAACGAGTCCCTTTATATTAAAATAATCAAATGTAACTATTTTTAATATCAGTTTGTAAAACAAAAGCAATAAAACATAAACATGCAATTAATTAAAGACACAGCCAATATCTTGGAAATGCATCGCTACATATATGAACTTCTGGTTTAAGATCTTCCAAATAAGATATTTCCCAACTAAATTAATTAAAATAAAATAAAGAAGATATACAGTTCTTAAATATTAGAAGGCAGAGATATGATGTTTAGGGCCTTTAAAAGAAAAGCACTGACATCTACTAATTGAAGATGATGGTAAAAAGACATACACAAAGAGTGCTTTGAGAATTTTATTGCTGCAATTGGCATGCCTCACAATAATAGAATTTAATGAGGTGGATCTAATGTTAATACTATATATCAACTGCCTGCTTGTAATGCTCTGTTTTGCTTCAATTTACCATGTTCATTAAGGAACAGGAACAGTATAACAGCAAAATGATTTGAGTTGTATTGCTAGGACTCTCCTTCCTGGAAGCAATTTTAAAATAATAAAATTTTGATGATTTATTTTTAAAAAATTAGTAATTCCCGCTTTTCTCCCCATACATTGAACATAAAAATTCACTTCTGATCATAATACTAAACATCTTTTTAGGTATATAATCTACAATGAAGTGGAGAAATTCTGGTTAGTTTTGTTACATTATAGTACTAGGAATTGTAAAGCCTTGCAAAACCACCTAGAGATATCCTAGTATGTCAAAATGTACCTCTCCCCTTCACAGGTTTATATAAAAAAAGAGTGTGAAGCTAAAATAGCTTGATGTTTTAAAATATCAAAATGCCCCACGTAAAATAAATTAGAAAATTACCTGCCTAAACTGCTTCTGCATGATCTCTTTTCCATAAATGTTCCCATTTACATACATTTCTAATTTATTACTAATTTATATTAGGTCTTTCCATTTGCAGTTTTTAAAAAATGTTATTCATTTTTTCAGGTGTCCTTGAAACTGTAGCAAATCTGAGGCAATCCCTCATCTGCAAGAAATACTATGCAGCAATTTCACCTCTTGCTTACGTTATGTTTCTGCATTTGTTTTTTCTCTTAGTTTCCCTTCTCAAGTAGTATTCTGAGCATGTTTTGCAATTCGGTGGTTTATCATACATAGGGACATATTTAAGGGTGCAGTTCAAGCTTTCAAGTGTTTTAATAAGTGTCCCTATAGCAACGTTAAGCATATATACATCAAGCAAAACCAAATTTTTGCAATATCAAAAATGCTTACCTCATAGGTATAATTGGGGCATGACACAAAATAAAATAGCCACGTGAAAGGATTCTTCGTTGGATAAGGGATCTTACAGGTCTTGGATCCTATCAATTGAAAGATCCAAAAAATTTAAAACTACCTGCTCTGCTTTGTGTAGGTTTTTTTTTTATATACATCCAATTTTTTTTTAGCACAAGGCTTGGTAGGTAGCATCAGGAATATGGATATAATTATTCTCATATCATTTTATAGTTCACCTGCTTTTTTCATTGAGGTACCCTACCAGAAATACTCCAATTCTCAAAGCATTTTACAGTATTAATGTAAAATTAATGCAACTATCTTTCAGCAGTTCCACCACCGCCAACTCTTCTAGATAAGCAGTTTAAAAAAGGGAAGCAATTTCAAAGAAATGCCCATGTTTCTAACGGGTGAGAGTCTCACAATTGCCCAACGATATAGGTAGTCCTCGACTTACGACCACAATTGAGCCCCAAATTTATGTTGCTAAGTGAGATATTAAGTGAATTTTGCCCCCTTTTACGACTCTCCTTGCCACAGTGGTAAGTGAATCATTGCAGTTAAGTAAGTAACCCGGTTGTTAAATGAATCTGTCTTGCCCATTGACTTTGCTTGTCCGAAGATCACAAAAGGTGATCACATGACCCTAGGATGCTGCAACCATCATAAATATGAACCAATTGGCAATCATCTGATTTTTGATCACAAGACCATGGGTCATACATGTGAAAGATGGTCATAAGTCACTTTTTTCAGTGCCGCTGTAACTTTGACTGGTCACTAAACAAACTGTTGTAAATCGAGGACAACCTGAAGTCTTTGTAAGTCACCTCCTATTCACCTATACATTTATTCAATATAAAGGTAAGTCAACAGTAACCTCAACAGTATTTAATTAGAAGCAAAACACTCAGCTTTTTCCATTTCTTCTCAGATTACTAAGTGTAATATGGATAGAAAAATTTCCAGCTTCACATGTCTGCAATGAGAGAGAATGAGAAAGTGGATGAAAATAGAGACAATGAAAGAAAAGGCAGTTTAAATAGAGAGGAGGGCTCACAGTATTTTTTTTTTTCTAATTCAACAGAGCTAGTTCTCATACAGACCCATTTTACAGATTCCTGGGTATTGAGTTACAGGAGGATCTGTCCTGGAGTGTTAACATAAAGGGGCTTGCGAAGAAGCTGCAGCAGAGATTATATTTTTTGAGAACTTTAAGGAAAAATCAACTTCCGCAAAAGCTGCTGCTTGCCTTCTATCATTGTGCTATTGAGAGTGTGCTTACGTATGGTTTATGTGTGTGGTATGAAAGCTGTACTTCTTGGGATAGGACAGTGTTGCACAGAATTATTAAAACAGCGGAGAGTATTGTGGGTTGTTCACTCTCCACCCTAGAACAAATTTATACCATTAGGTGTCACTGTAAAGCATTAGATATATTAAGAGATTCATCGCATCCTGGTCATCGCCTCTTTGAGCTGCTGCCATCGGGACGGAGATATAGAGTAATGAAGGCGAGAACGAACCGTTTTAAGAACAGCTTTTTCTCTAGAGCAATATTGGCCTTAAATGGAAACTCTGGACTCTGAAGTCAGCTCATTTTGTTTGTTATATTGTATTGTATTGTATTGTTTTAATTAGTGTTGTAGCTGTTTTAAATCTATGTGGGATGCCTTATCTGAGTTGATACAGCAACCAAGAAATTTCATTGTTCTTGCAAGGGGACAATGACAATAAAGATTTATTTTATTCTAGTCTATTCTAAAGTAGAAATAAATCTTTAGATTAATAAAAGCAGGATCAGGGAATACCTATTTATTCTGTGTTTAAATTCTCAGACCCAGTTATTGAAGTAACTTGATGATGATCTGGCAGAAGTTTTATGTACTATCTTAAAGTACATAAAGAATGCAATCTGTAAACCATTCCTTGAGATGCTGTGATAATTAGCAGAAGTCAGCAAGAATTTCTCAAAACAAAGCTTGCCTGATTAACCTTATCTCATTATTTAATCAGGTATTAACCCAGGTGTTTGTGGAAAGGTTGTAGATATAGTATATCTTTATTTCAGGAGATCATGTGACAAAATACTCCATAATATTCTTGTAAGCAAGGTGGTTAATTATGGGTGAGAAAAAGCAGAAATAAAAAACAAAATAGTTTTGATGTGTTAGTCTGAAAATAATTGAATTTAGCAGGCACAAATACAATATTTTCTCTGTTTATTGATAAAGTTTATTCACACTGATCAACCCTAAACTAGCCAAAGGTATAAACATAGTGTTACTACATAACACAATATAATTGATCACACAAAGCCTATAAAAACGTAGAGACCTATGTCACACAATATATTTTAAATTTTTTGGCTAAATCTGTGAATTTACCAGATGAACCCTAAAGAATTCCTCATTTCAGGAGTCATAGCAGAAACAGTAATCCAGTGGTTAGAAAGTATAGTCATCCCACTAAGTCAACACAAAATATGAATCTGCTACATAGATTTATAATGCAAAAAGAACTGTTAAAAACATGTAAAATAAGATTCATAAAAAACAACAAATTCTCTTTTCTAAAAATTCTTGTCAGCAGAAAAAGCAATAGCACCTTACAAATCCAAGTCCACTGGAAAACAACTAATACACCCCAAATTCTCATCTATAACAACAACCTAGAGCACACTACTGAAAACAGAAATAAACAACGTTTATAATATCTTTCAATGCAGCAGACACTTGTGCAATTTCATCAAAAAGTGCATATCAATGCTCTTTCCCCAGGTCTTTGGAGAGGATGACTGATGCCCTTTCTTCATTTTGGTTGCCTTTTGGGTTTATTTACTTTGCCATTATTGTTCCGTCTTGTGCTGCTTGTAGTTGTGTGTGTTTTTTGTTCTGTGCCTTTACATGCTTTAATGACTGTAAGAAGCCCAGAGTTGCTGAGAGTCAGGTGGCATATACATTTAATGAATTATTATTAAAATATATCAACATTGTCAAAAGACACAAAATGATGTTATTTTCCCATCATAGTTTGGTTCATCTACATTTTCCTATAAATAAAGATTACACATAGAACATAAATCTTTCCACCTTTACTGGTACATATTGGGTTTCGCTTGCTTGGTAGTTCTTGTAAGCAATAAAGATCAAAACAAGACAAAGGGTATTGGGTCTTAGCACAGATAAAGAAGGGAGATGGAAGCTTTCTCATATTTCCCAAGAGACAGGTATCTTTTCTTTATCCTCAAATGTTTTGTTTTGGAAACAAATGTATCTATTTCTGTCATTTCCTTTAAACTTGTGCTATTTAGACTTGTAGTCTTATAGAGTATTAGATAAGCATGACTGACTGCAGTGTCTGAGAATGAGTGCTGGAGCCCCCAAAGCATTCTTAACCTAATATGAAGCTTTCAGAAGTTAAAATATGCCCTGCTATGAAACATATGTCTCAATGAATAATATTTGTGGATTATAGATGTTTTGCTCAAAGCATTCCTTCTTTAATCCATAGTCTAATAATCAAGTCAGCACTTTCTATGGAGAACATGTTTCTGAGTTTAAATTTAAGAGACCAAAGAACTCAAGAATACTGAAATAGACATTAGAAAATATTTTCATATTACATATTATAATTACTAATGGTATAAGACTAAAATCTGGACATTTTTCAGTTCTTCTAAAATTTCCCTATGCCTTAGGCACTTTTTTGGCATACTAAAATATCTGCTTATTTTCTGTTTTTGTATTAGTTTATAACGATCCAGCAATCCCACCCACTCCTTTATATCATCACTAACCTTGTTTTAAATGACTATGAAAAAGAACACACTATAATTACACCTCTAGTAATCAGGGACTTGAGTTTATAAATTCTCTTACTTGAATTTACTTTAAATTGTTATCTTGTTACTGTTCAAACATTCAATCATACCAAAATCTCCATCATCTGACTTGCTCAGATTGTCATCTTCTTTAAGTTTTTACAGTCACTTCTCTTCATCTTGTCTCTGCTGGCCTCTTTTTCAATTGCATTCAATTTTTCCAAGCAGCAGAGTCTTCTTAAGACTCTTGCTTTTGCATTTTATGTTCAAAAATTTTAAGATCAAGCTTCATGAATAGTGGTTCCAATGAGCTATTTGATTTTACTTAATCTGGCAGTTCAAAATATGCTCGATAATTTCCATTAGAAATAAAAAATAATCTACCTCAGTTTTTCAATGTTCCTTCTACTGGACAGTATTCTTGTGAGAATTGGGTCTTTTTTACATTCTTTCCCCTTGTCAATCAGAAAAAAAATTGGACTCAGAATTGGTCAAAGTGATCTTTTCTTGGTCTTATAAAATATAAGTGGATAGAAAGTCCACATAGATAAGCCTGTTTTTTTTTACTCAAATTTCTGAATTAGAACTAGTAATTCTACAGGAAAATTGGCCCATGGTACAGATTACCCTACTTGGTTACATTAACCACTCTTTTACAGCTACAATGGGAGCAGTGAGAGGCCATGCCTGCAGAAGCCTAAGCACGTTTCACTGTTGATAGGACTGTCCCTATTTAGCTTGGGACTACCATCTCTAATCAATTTGGTAGCTGTAAGTTTATCATTATCAACTATTTTTATTGAGGTGGGCTATAATAAAATAACTTTTAGTTCAGTGAATTAGGGAAAATTTATGTCATTTTCAGATGTTCTCTGACCATTCATGACTGAAAAGGGGCATTGGTCCTACCTGATACGCTCCTTCTTGGTGTGCTGAGAGAGAATCCAAGGAATGGGTGTTAACTCTGTTTCTCTGCCTGGAGTCTGTCATCTTTTTGGTCATGCCCCCCTTGCCTGGTGGCCTCCCAGTTTCAATGAAGGCGTAACAATTGACTAGACCTGTTACCTGTGAAGAGATTAGCCCCTCTCAGACTCTGGACCAGATGGTTGCGAAGGTGGGGTTGGATTCTCTCTCAGCACACCGAGAGGGAGCGTATCAGGTAGGACCATGCCCCTTCTCCAGTGTGCTGAGATAGAGAATCCAAGGAAGAGGCATTGGTG
>JANHFM010003031.1:326631-337100 GCA_032468115.1 Grayia smithii
GGAGGGGGGTAAGAATGAAGATTTTGCAATATCCTTCCCCTGCCACGCCCACCAAGCCACGCCCACAGAACCGGTAGCAACAAAATTTAGATTTCACCCCTGTATCAGACTCAAGGCCCACGGACCACATGCAGCCAGTGATATGGTTGGATTGCGGGGCTGTCCTGGAAAATGTAAGGGGCTGGCCTGAGTTGCTTCAGCCCGGTCTACTCAATGCGAAGAGGAAACATCTGGCCAGCATGGCTTCAGCCTGGTCTACCGAATGCGAAGAGGAAACATGCCAGCAGTTTGGAGAGTGGCATCAAGCTGGTCATGCCCACTCAGTTGGCCACACCCACCCAGTCAACCATGCCCGCATGGCCCCCCGAGGTCAACCACAGCCCTGATGTGGCCCTCAGTGAAATTGAGTTTAACATCCCTGGCCTAGAGGATTGCCTGGACAGCCCTCCGGCTTGGTTGAATTGAGATCCTTGGGCCACTGTTCCTCCTAGAGCTCTTCCTGTGGTCCAGTCTGGGTTTATACTCCACAAAAAAATGACTTGGTAGACTGCAGGCTGCCCAGACATCCTAAGCTAGGTTGTTCCTCCTGGTCTCTTCTTCCTGGATTCAGAATAATAATAAGTCTACTAAAATTAATGGTCATGTTTGATCCTTCATTAATGGATGCTTAAATTTAAAAAAAATCTGTTTGGCAATCATTGATTAAATGCTCATTCTTAATAGATTAACTACATCCAAAAAGACAATTGTTAGAAGTTCATTAAAAATGCTATATATCGAAGTACTGTATGGTTATAAGAAGAATCTAAGAAAGTGGAAGCTCCCAGGATCTCAGACTATTCATAGAAAGGCTAGATTAGAGAATAAGAACTTTTGTCCTTTAGTCTTTCAAGTACTATAAAGATTCATTCAGATGACTAGAAGCCCGGGAATTCATCCAAGTTACTAAAAAAAAAAAGGCTGTAATCATGGGAAAAATGTTTCGGTGGTTATTGTTGCATGGTAGCTTTCAGCATACATTCATGGCGTTTCCAACTTAATGCTACTTAGTTCTGCTTCTTTCTCAGGAGTTGTAAGCGGAGATTTCTTTAGAAACCAGCAGGATGTTACAAATGCCTGAGAGTCTACTTATTTTTTGTTGGCTTTTTCATTGATAGTTTCAATCAAGGGTGGCTGAATTGCAGAACGTCTTGTGTTTTTGCTCTTTTCTGGAGAATTGAAATATTTTAAATGCTTCTGATGGGATCAGATTAGTGAAAATGTTGATTATGAGAAGGCCCCCAGGTCCTGGGTCTCCTCAGTTTCCCCACTTCTTTTTCACAGATATGAAATATCTGTGAAAAAAACAATAGCTGCAGGTTGGAGAGAGAACAGTTGGAGACATCTTGATTAGAACAGGGCCATTGTAGACTGTATTTCCAATTTGACAAAAACCTTCAGCAAGAAAAAAAGAACATTGCTTTTGGAACACAGATGCTGTCCAGAGTGTTTGTGCTTTCAACATTCAACACTAATGTGTGTGTGTTTGTTTGTTTGTTTGCGTGTGAGTGTGTGTACACACACACGCACATTCATACATAGCCAAGAGCTTCAGTGGATGAGGCAATGGCGTTGTCTTGCTGAAATGATGATTTGTAGGATTTTCTGAAGATTTGTGGAGGGGATCCTTTTAATTTTGAGGGAACGATAAGCCTATCTGAAAGCTTAAAGAGATCTTTTCTCCCTTCTAATGAGAAACTGATAACTTTTTAGTGGAAGAAAGGAGTTGAGAGAATACATACAGCCTACAGGGTGGTAGATTATCCATTCCTGGCAAGGCATTCTTTAACTCAGAGGTGGACAGCCTGTTTCCGTTTCAAATGTATACTGACTTCCTAAAAATGCAGAATTCTATTTCAAGAACATGTGCAGCAGTGGCTTCAGATACCTTTTATTTTGAAGAATTTTTTTTCATGATTCAACCATTTATAATGATTTGGGAATTTCATAAGAGATACGTTCAGCATTCTCAGATAAAGTTGCAAAATGTAAATAACATAAATAGAAAAGAAAGCAGATGTGTCCTGAAAGGAGTAAAATTATTTACATTTACACTGATATCTGATTTGAGGCAAAATCTGCAAGTAGAGTTGCAAGTTTAATTAAAATGCCACTGCAATCCCTGTGAGTTATCTAAGAAAACAGAAGTAAATTAAAGCAGGGAGGTTAAATTAAAACCAGATTATTTTAATTCATAGATGGTTTAATGCAGAACTCCAGATGCTTTGGACTACAATTCCCATACCACTATGGCGATGTTCACGAAATTTTAAAGCATCAGGAGAATATGGATTGCAGCCCTGGTTTAATTTAACTTTGCATCTCCTAATTATTAGAGATCTCACAACTGTATCAAGGGTGGGATAAGCATCTGTGCAATTATGAAGTCCTTGTCATTTTGCTTTAATACCAAACCACTTCAGGATTATTTGAAGTTTAAACTGCCCCCTCCTGGTCAATTGTGCTGTTGAAAGAGGAAAGCTAGGTCTAATTTACACCTTCTCTTATGGCCAACTGTCGATGTCCTCACTGTAGCACTTCATTCCCTCACACACTATTTGTTTTTTTTATCTCAGAGGCAAAACAGGACTGAAAGAGGATATGGAGGAACTCAGTTATTATTGGATTACTGATTTTATGTTTCTACAGTTTTTAAGAAATCCAAAACGGACTAGCAAAAGAAACTCAATTATTAGCAGTGATGGGGAGCAACCAGGAGCTTCACACTGCATTGTGTTGCAGCTTCATCAAAAATAATTTTATCTGGGGTTGGGAGATTAAGTCAGTCAGGCCGCTATTAAGTCTGTCTGCAATACACTGCAGTTTATTCTTGAAAAACAGCTATAAGAATAGGAATCTTTCTGCACATAAGATCAAAGCTTCTGAGAATATAACAGTAACGGGCCCTTCATATAGATATATGGAAGCAAAATAGGATTATGTAACATAGTTATCGTACTGATGTATTAGAAATAGGGAAGTAGTGAAATTATAGAAAACCACTTGTGAGTGATTACTGTACCATAGGTACAATTATTTTATTATTGGCCCAGAAGTTGGTGTTCAGGACCTACAATACTTGATCACAGAGTTTCAAATGCATTGATCACAACTCATAACAAAGCATAAATGGTGCCTCCCACTTCACTCCTCTTTAAACCAGTCTTTGCTGTTACATTCACACAAACTTGACCAGGTCATTTAAGACCTTTCAGGTGTATTTGCATAATATGTGACACTTGGTTATAATTTGAGGTGTTTAGGAAAGCTGAGTCTAACCTGGAAACCCTGGTTTAGGATAGTTTCTGCAAAGTTAGAAAATGAATTAATTCCATAACCAAAATGTGTATGTTAGACGAGCTTGGTGTAAATGTACCATCCCTAATTAACAGGTTTAAACTTGAACCTTCTGCTTCAGCCAGCTCTTGCTCCTAAGTGCATTTCCTCTTTTATTTTCTTTCTGCATTCCATGCAGGAAGGGATATAAATGACCAACAGAACACTTGTGCTTATCCCAAAACATCCAGGTAGGACATGAGTGATCCACCCCTTTGCAAGTAATCATTACCTAAGTTGCTCACCCAGCAGTAGTTTTAACAAATGCTCCTTAAAGATCAAAGGCTGGCAAAAGGCTGGCAATTGCAGACCTCTTGACATGTGAGGCAAAATGAAAGTTTCTGCCTAGATTGGTTTCTCTTTTGTTTTGTTTAACTCGACCTTCTTGTTCTCTTTTGCAGTTTTTAAAGGAGAAGCAAGTGATGGACAGTTCCCCAGAAAAACTGAAGAAGGAGCTGGAAGAAGAGTTGCAGATGAGCAGTGATGATTTGCGGAGCCATGCATGGTACCATGGGCGGATTCCACGACAGGTGTGTTCCTTTTGCTCTCATTTTTAGGGGATCCTGGAGAGTCTTTTGTGTTCTCCCTGCTTATCTGTAGAACCAAATCCTGCCAACACTTCATGTAGTTACAACAGTTCAGGTTTTAATGAGACAAGCTACAGGAATCACTCTTTAAGATTTCTGCAGGTGGAACAAAGGTATAGTTGGTGGAAAAATGAAACACACTGGATTATTCCAAGTCTTAGGATATGGTTAGATGGAGGACTGTCTTTCTCCAGTTGTTTCTGCCTGACCAGTAAGATCTGGACCAGTTGGTGTGCTCCAGGCTGTAAACTATTGTATCTTGTGGGATTGAGAAGATGCACCTTCTTGTTAGCTGTGTCTGCCCTGTAGACATTGTGCTCCCTGAGATCTGTGTGGCCCTGACTCTTTTGTGCTTTCATAAGGCCACAAAGGCCTGGTTTTTTTGACATGCCCTGGGGTAGGAGTAGGGATCTGTTCCTTGATGGAGAATTGTTGGAAATATGTCTGAGTTATTGGTAGTTATCCACCTGAGTTGGTTATCCACCTCTAATACTCACCATGTGAGTATTGTCATTTTGTCATTTTCCAGTGTTTTTTGGTTTTGATGAAACTGACACATAACCACAGAATTTGTTGTCTGGATTTGCACATTTTATGTTAATTTAATCTAAAAAAACACTTTCTTTAAAAGAAACAAACATGTTTCTAGCTCTCATGCATTTGTCATGAATCATTTTGGGGATCCTTTTTCTGTTGTTCTCTGCTAACCTTTTTCTAGAGAAAAGACTTCCAAATTATTTGAGAACATTAATAGTAAATGCTGTTATTTCAAAATAGGCCAAATATATTTAACTTGCATAATTTATTCTGATTGCTGTTTGCTTTTCCAGTAGTATGTTATGCGCACAACTGGTTAGAGAAATAGCTTAATTCAGGCTGAAAATAATAGTACTGACATTTGCAAAATGCCTGTTTTAGGGATTTTGTAAGATAGTTAAAAGCAATAAATGACATTTCTGTTCTCAACCTGGTTTTTTATCATGACACCTATATGCACTTTGGTACCTGAGTGAAAAGAGCTGTTACTATTTTAATCCTGGGCAACTAAAACAGCATGAGCTAGTAATCAAAATGCAAATCTTCTTAGTTATAATTACTCCTTTGGGAACCAATCTTGCAATGTCTGATAATTAAAGTTTGTTTGATTAAAAAAAGGAAAGACAATTAAAATAGTATTTCATGTTGCAAGTAAGTGTGTTAGATACAGGTAAAGAAGTCACTGAAAGAACTGTGAAGAAACCAATGAAAGAATATTGTTCACAATAGTCTAGAATCCTATTTAATTATAGTTATGTAGCAATTTAATTTCCATTCATTTAATAAATCTGCTCTGACTCAGCTAGATCCAATATTTTGGAATTTCCAAAATAAAAGGTTATCCATTGGTGGCAGTCAGGGCAAAATCTATCTTGATTTTATGTTTTAACATTTCAAATGAGTCCTTGCAGGTGGTCTAAAGATCATTTAAAGCTGTAAGTGGTCTTCTAATTAATTTTTAATATCATTTGCCTCTTCTTTAATTTTATACATAGTGTTTATGTTTTCAATGTTTTATCTCTACAGCACCCAGAGTCCGTCTGTGAGGGAAATGCGCAGTTTTTAAAATGTTATATATAAAGAACAAAAAAGTAGCATTGTGACCACAGGACAAAGCATTTAATGCTCTCACCCTGCTGTGGTTCAGATGTCTTCTGGAATATGCCTTAGAAATTGGATTCACTGAACTTGTCCTCAATCCAAATACAAGTGTCAGAGGGAGACTTTGGGTTAGCAAAACCTATAGGCTTATATACCACCCCATAGTGCTTTACAGCCCTTCTAAGAGGTTTACAGAGTCAGCATATAACCTCCAGTAATCTGGGTCCTCATTTTACCAACCTTGAAAGGATGGAAGGCTGAGTCAACCTTGAGCCCATTAGGATCAAATTCTAGACTGTGGGCAGAGTTAGCCAGCAATACTGCATTCTAAGATTAAGTCTACCACAAGGAGGGTTTGGTCTAGCAATTGCCTTCATCCTTCTGTAGCTACAATTTGTAGTTTTGAAATATATGTGCAATTAACCCCAAGGATAGTTTGATTCCAATGGACATCATGATGGGATTGGGTGACCTATCAAATTTTTACTCTAAATACTGTCAAACTACATCAGTTATCAATAATCTGTTGTCCTCAAAATGATATGGACTACAGCCATGCCCAGTATTACAGGAATTATATTCCAAGTATCTACCATGTTTCCCTGAAAATAAGACACAACTGGAAAATAAGCCCTAGCATGATTTTCCAGGATGCTCGTAATATAAGCCCTATTCCAAAAATAAGCTCGTTAAGATCGTCAGCCAGTCGGATGCATTTAGTACCTTATTTCCCCAAAACTTAGACCTAACCACAAAATAAACCCTAATGAGTCTTTTGGAGCAAAAATTAATATAAGACCCGGTTTTATTTTCGGGGAAACATGATAGAAGCATCAGGTTGCTTAACATTATCAAAGCTTTACATTTTATTAGCACTGGCATGTTTAAACCTCATTGTGTTTTGATCACTTTGTTTTCTTTTCCCAATTAATATGTATTCCCTGAATTATTCCAGAAGAATATTAATGCTGATTTTGTAGCAGTCAGAAGGTTAAGAGTGCTTATGCAGCCTCAGAGATTAACAATTTTATTGCGGTATAGAGTCTCCCTGGTAATAGCTGCCGTACATACTGGTAGTTGAGTGAGATTGAAAACACAACAGGAAATCTTCCATCTCAGTTGAAAACAAAATGATCTAGGTGACTGTTAAACCTTATGAAATGCTCTCTGGGCACTCCAGAGTGATGCGGGTAGCATATTACTGAACTGATTGCTGTGAAAGAGAGCATATATTTTCTTCAAGAAATGGAATTTACCGTAATTAGTCCAGTTTGCTATTGTAAGGTAGGGTAGGGTAGGGTAGGAATTCCTGCTGATGGGGGATTGTTGCTCCAAAACATTCTTGCATTCTAGCCAAGTAACCTTGGTCTTGATTTCAGAAGTAACAGAATCAGAATTATGATTCTCCCCAGATAGGGGAGTTTGGAAAGTCTTATATTTATAAAGCAGTCTGAATTTGTCTTGTGAGAAATAGGCTTAATCCTTTTGTAAGCTTCAAACACAATAGCTAATAAATGTCTGCATGACGCAGAGGAAATAAAAATAAAATCAGAAAAGAAAGAATATATAAATTAAAGTCTGGTAGAAACCTTAATGAACAAAAGCTGAGGGACTGGATAATAATAATGATTGGCATTGACAAATTCACCAGTCAATTGCAAAAGGCAGTTTCACTCAGAACAGCTTACATCCTGCGATTATACCTCTAATACCATCAAACTTCCACGTGTGGCTATCCCAGGTAGGTGAATAAAAATGCCAAATCCAGTCTGAACATCCAGCTGACTATGCAATGAACTATAATATGACTTAGTGGTTTTTGCCGAGTGTTTGTCAAAGAAATATGAATCATTCTGGAACCTATTTTTAATATTTTGTAATCCAAAAGTGCATTTATGTGGCTGCGCAGCTTGCAGATTTTGACTCTGGATTGCCAACACACACACACACACACACACAGAGATTTGTAAGCATATGGACCGAACAAGCATAGCATGAAACAGCACAAACTGAGGCCAAACTGAACCTATTCAGACAATCCAAACTATTTGGCATACAGGCCTGGGAAGGAAAAAGAATCTCCATTTTTTTAAAGAGTTATGGAAAGCCAGCAGGGTCAGCATCATTCTAAAGGGCAGGCATTGCAACAGGGAAGTGACAGTGCCAGGTCCCCTTAGTTGATGCTGTTTCACAGAAGAAACCCAGTGCACGGCCATCCTGTTGGATCTCATGGGATGGGCAGAATTGGAGATAGCTGGTCCCACACATAATCTAGCTCTTCCACACTGTGCCATGAAGTTTGTTGTATGTGTATCTTTACTTAAAATATACCGTCTGTGTGTGTGTGTGTGTGTGTGTGTGTAACTGACTGGGGGGTCCAGCAATGGATAATTTCCTCTTGTTTCAAACAGGCATGTTTTTGTTTTTCTTTTAAAGGTGTCTGAGAGCCTCGTTCAGAGAGACGGTGACTTTTTGATTAGAGATTCTCTTTCCAGTCCTGGCAATTTTGTCCTTACCTGTCAGTGGAAAAACATCTCTCAGCATTTCAAGATCAATAAAACTATCTTGCGGCTGAGTGAAGCTCACTGCCGGGTGCAGTTTCACTTTGAAGATGAAGGCTTTGACACCATCCCTGGCCTGGTGCGATGTTATGTTGGCAATCGCAAGCCCATATCAAAGCAGAGTGGAGCGATTATATTTCAGCCCATAAACAGAACGGTTCCTCTGAGATGCCTGGAGGAGAAATACGGGATTTCTCCAGTCCTGCCAAGAGAAGATAGCGTTCCAGAGGGGCAAATAGAAACCCCACAAAGACTGAGCCTTAATATGTGTAATCGACAAGCCAGAGAATCCACTTTAGCCAAAGGAAATCTTTTAAGGTACTGCCACTCGGTTTCACCAGAGGGGGTTGTTGCGTATGGGTCAGGGGTCGGCAACCTTAAACACTCAAAGAGCCACAAAGGTCCTAACCGGAAGCCACCCATTCAATTCTGAAGCCGACCAGAAGTCTGGTTCCCCCACTTTAGAGTCTCCTCCTAGCATGGCATCCTTTTTCCTCTACCTGTCCTAAGAGAGAGTTAATTAGTACATTGTCAAGAAAGGGGATTTGTATTATGCAAAAGGGTCAGCACTTCCTAATCCATCTCTGTGTTTGCAAGCCAATGTCTTAGTTCTATAGCCATTTAAAATAATTTTAAGCATGTCCAGAAATCCAGTGCACAGATTTCTGGATTTTTTTTTATTCTTTGTTTATGTTGCCCTAAAAAATCAGGCAAGCAGATCGACCAATTGGCATATTGGTGTGTGTGTGTGTGAGAAAGAGAGAATTTAAATCCTTCTTTGCTCCCTCTGGAGCTCAAGGAAATCTGTGTGGTTCCTTTCTCATTTTCTCAGTATAAGAACAGAGTATAAGGACAGATAGGCTAGGTTGAGTGTAAGGTTACTGTGGGAAGAGGTGAGCTGATCTTATTACCACAATTTTGATATTCTGACCCAACCTCTGCAGTTTGAGAATGATACCAGAGTAGAGTTCATTCATACCAGTTATTGATTCCTAGCTAATTTAACCATGCTTTATTCCTTTAATCCAATCTTCTAAGACACAGTGAACCATAAACAAACCAATAACATGGGTTCATAAGCAGGTTGGGTTCAGAGAGGGTTAATTAGTTTATTGTACATTGTGTGACATTTGATAAATGCAGGCAAGGCTACTTATGACAAAAGGCTAGGGAGGTCTTGATTTCTTAAAAGGCTTTACGCCTGAGGTGGATTTCAGCAGGTTCTAACCAGTTCTGGAGAACCTGTAGGGGAAATTTTGAGTAGTTTGGAGAACCGGTAAATACCACCTCTGACTGGCCCCGCTCCCATCTGTTCTCTGCCTCCCAAGAACCAGCTAATCGGGAGGAAATGGGAATTTTGCAGTAACCTTCCCCTGGAGTGGGGAGGGAATGGAGATTTTACAGTATCCCTCCCCTGTCATGCCCACCAAGCCATGGCACGCCCACCAAGCCACACCCAAGAACCAGTAGTAAAAAAAAAAATTGAATCCC
This sequence comes from Grayia smithii, assembly GCA_032468115.1. Lineage (NCBI taxonomy): Eukaryota > Metazoa > Chordata > Lepidosauria > Squamata > Grayiidae > Grayia > Grayia smithii. Next base: position 336,284 of record JANHFM010003031.1, read on the forward strand.
ACCACTGCTTTACATTATTTTGGTTCTGGTGCACAGAAGTTAAACAAAAATAAAATGTTAAAGACAGACTTATCTGTCTTTGTCCATTTAGACCAGTGTTTCTTAATTTTGGGAACTTCAAGAAGTGTGGACTTCAATTCCCAAGATCCTGGAAGTTGAAGTCCACACTTTTAAAGTTCCCAAGGTTGAGAAACACTGGTCAAGACCAAGTCCAACATTTGAAAGACCAACATTTACTTTAGATCAGAGATTTCCAGAATGCTGTTAACTTTTCTAAAATTTGAAGCGGTAAGAATTCTTTTTACTTGCTCCCAGAGGAGCATCCACTTCCTGCACATGTCATGCGCCTAACCTGAACAATACGGACATGTTTTGAAGGGCAGGTTTGCTGCAGGCCTCTGAAAAGCAATATTTCTCTCTCTTTGCAATTTTGCATCTCCGTTGAACCCAATGAAGCTCAGTGGAGCATTAGAGGAAATAGATCAAATGCGGAGAGATGAAGACAGATTCCCCAAAAAGTTGAACTACATTGTGCCAATTGCTTCCTTGTTTCAGAAACAAAGAAAAAAGTGGTAGCCAGCCTGCGTGTTTGGATCACATGCCGGAGAAGCGATTCCCCTTAAAGACTCATCAATCGGAAAGCTATCTGCCAATAGGTATGTATGGCCTACACTAAAAAGGTAAATGGAGTTGGGACATTAGGTTGCTGTTAATATATCTCCGGTCTATAAAATATCTACATCTATTTTTTCATCCATTCCTTATCCTAATACAGTGTTTCTCAACCTTGGCCACTGGAAGATGTGTGGACTTCAAC